>PVJA010001152.1:49078-135798 GCA_004027025.1 Myocastor coypus
TTTTTTTTTTTTTTTTTTTTTTTTTTTTTTTTTTTTTTTTTTTTTTTTTTTTTTTTTTTTTTTTTTTTTTTTTTTTTTTTTTTTTTTTTTTTTTTTTTTTTTTTTTTTTTTTTTTTTTTTTTTTTTTTTTTTTTTTTTTTTTTTTTTTTTTTTTTTTTTTTTTTTTTTTTTTTTTTTTTTTTTTTTTTTTTTTTATTAGTATCTTGCATGCAGGTCATAGTGATTCTTGCATCTGTGAAGTTCTTGAGAGCACTATTTTCCTAGCATTCCTTTGTCTATTTTCTTTCTTTTCTTTTTCTGAAATCTTTATTACATGTACATAAAATTTTCTTCCATCTTATTTGTCCGTCTCTGGGTGTTTAATATTTTTTCACTCTTTTATTTATCTACACTTATTTAGCATATTTTTTCTAGCCTGTATTGTGTAAATGAATTTGTATGTATATCTAATATAACATTAACATCAGAATTTTAAGATTAAGGAATTTCATTATTATATTTTCAGTGAAGCTATTTTTACACATTTCAGTTCTGTAAAAATCCTCAATGTTGTGTTGAAATTCTAAACTATATTAAGTTCATGAATTTTGTATTTTTGGCTCAATTATTCCATTTTCTGGATTACTAGAGGCTATATTTCTATCTCTATTATTTTTCTTAGTTCTAAATCATGCAATTTTATTATAAGACTATTACTTTGACAGAGTTCTGGGGATTGTAATGTTTTAGACATATTTTGAGAACAATTATACCTTCCTTCAGAGAAAATTCGCTTTTGTAGTTGCAGATTGCTACAGGCACTCAGAATTTCAGATTATGTCCACTACTTCCAAAGAGGAGCTGAAATTGCTCTTTCCATGAAATGACAAAACCACTTCTGATTAACCCTTACTCTTATCTTGTAGAGTTTTATGACCTAACAGAAAGCCTCAGGGCCTTGGTTTTATGTTCTGTCTTCAGGCTCCATCGCTGGCACTCAATGCCTTGTTCGGCTTCTCAATATTTCAGCTGTCTCTGTAGTCATCACAAAAATCCCCAAAGTAAAATCCACCCTTTTAAGAATGGCCTACACCTTTCTTTCCTCTCGGATTCTTCTCTCTTTTCAATCCGTATTTCCTCATTGTCTGTATGTTTCAGTGCCTTCATACAGTTTTATTTCTCAGCTGGTCTAGCCATTTTCAGTGTGGGAAGGGTCACAAATATTTTAGTCCACAGTGTCTGAAACAGAATCTGACAAAAGACATTGTAAAGTAGCCTAATCTCCAAATACAGGGATCGATCAATAATAGGTGAAACACAATAAAATATAAGCTAAAATATGAGTCATAATTACAGAAAATCTCCCATTTATTAAAGGGCATAGTAGCTTTTAGCTGCTTCAATAAATCATTGTTGATTTTAATAAGAATTTTCCTGGAATGGTGCTTTAGTTATTTTGTAACTGCTGGGACACAATACATGAGACTCACAACTTAAAGGAAGAAGGATTTATTTTGGCTCACAGTCTCAGCAGTTGCAGCCCATTATCAGCTAGCTCCAAAGCTGAGTTGTATGCACAGGGTTGTGGTAAAGTAGGAGGAGCTCAGGTATGGTGTGGGAGAGGAAAGCAGGGAGAGAGGGGATGCCCCTTCTGTGCCAGGCCCCCAGTGACCATCACCTCCTCCAAGGCTTCACTTCACAAATCATGTTTAGATATAAACCATTGGTGGACGTATCTCCTGGTGAGCATCAACCACTCACGATCCCATCCATTCCCAGAATCACCTGCTGTGACTGCCTGAAGCTTTTGGAAGACTGTAGGCATTAAATTTGGTCATTTAAATTTACTATAATAACTCAAAGGCAGAAGTTAGTTGAAAGAAATAGAAAATATATTATTAAAGAGAAAATTTTTGTTTCAAACTCCCAGAAAGATTTTATGCCATTGGTGAAATGGAAAATTTCTCTTGCAATAAGAAACCCAGAGGTGTTCAATTAAATATCACTAAATGTATAAGATTTCTAAGGAAAAAATAATTAAAGGAGTAACATACATTGGAATGAATTTCTGTGAATGCTGCAAACATTCAAAGGTGAAATTGTTCAAATGACTATATAAAATAATGGGCAGTTATCCTTTTGAATTATTGGCTGATTGACTTACAGATAAGACTCTTTCAAAGGTGACCTGCAAATTAAAGCATCTGAATTTCATAGTCAGTAATTTTTCTAGAGCTACATTATATAATAAGTTTCTACACTGTGTAAACAAGTCAACCTATTGGTTTGTTTCAAGGTTTATGTAAGAAAAGTCAGTATCTTCTTCAACAATTTATAAAACTAGTATGCACCCAAGAAACAAATGCTGACTTCCTAACATAAAAAAAGAAAAGATAAATTTTCTGAAATTTCCTTTAAAAACAAAATTTAGGTTTGGAGATGAATAAACACATTCAGTGAATTTTCCTGCACAATTCTATACCAAGCACACTTTCTCATAGTATCTTAGTGTTTGTTTGTAGCTGTCTCCCCAAAGCTTCGTGCAGTCATGGGGCAGCTTCTGGAGTTTGTGCTTGATTCATGGTCCAGTGCTGGGATTGTGGGTGTGAATGGTGCCCTGGCCCTGGTACACACAATCTACACACAAATGCAATGAAACGAGAGAGGCTGCCCCTTGCTTTGGTTCTTTCCTGCTTTCTACCATCATGAAAGGTCACTCTCTGCCATGTGCCTCTGCCCTGAAACCAGCTGAGTATGGTCTGAAGCCTGCCCTAACTGTGAACCAAATAAACCTTTTCTCCCTTATTGTGGGTGTTGAGTATTTTGTCCCAGCAATGAAAGAAGAGCAACCAGGATGATACCCTAAGGTATGTGTCAAAACCTAAGCAATATTTGGTACTTACGTTTTATGATTAGGCTATTGGGATTTTCCTATCTCAGTAGTAACTTCCTATTTTGAACTTCAAAGGTTGATCTTGAGATCATGTTTGGCTTCTGCTAAAGATGTAAAACAGAAGGAACCTGTCTCACCCCCATATGAAAAAGAATGGTCATGGATACAATTCTACGGTTTTCTCAAGTTCATCCGAAAGCTGAGGTCACAAGTCAACTAACCTTCAATATGAGAAAGTATAGATATATCATAAAAGATATGGTGTGAGCTCTTATTTACCTGGGACAAATGACACTGGCCCCATACAATTCAGTAACACTTTCCCTAATTAAAAAAATTTTCAGAGAAAAATACAGAATGCTTAATAGTTGTAGACATAAGGAAAATTTCTGTCCATCTGCAGTACTGTTGCAGAGATCTCTGTGTGGCCTCACAAGAAAGACTGTTAAAACATGACTCCTAAGAAAATGTTCTTCATAATTTATACTTAAGAAAAAGAACGACCGTAACCGTTGGAAGAGTGGTAAGCCCTGCACAAGTCCATCTTCCCAACCTCTTTAGTGATGAAATAATCTTCAGGCCTGTGGGGACACAGGACAAAACTTTATTGGCCCTATGGCTTTTTTTTAAAGATTTACTGAAGCTAAGTAAAAGGGAAAATATTAAAATCCTTCACTTTGCAACAGTGCATAAATATACCATCAGAAATCTCCTAGAGAAAGAAACAGCTATTGAGATAGTCTCCTTGAGATCCAGGGACTCAGTGCATATCTGCAACTAGCCATAAAGTGAAATCAGCAAAAGGCAGAAGATTTATATGATTAAAAGAGAAATCAGAGAAAGTGATTGATGATGTACAGTGTGCATAAGGCGAGTAAACTAGATAGAAAACATTCTCTCAGGCTTTCACAGAGAGCAAATTTGTCAAGCAATGGCTATGACTCATCCAGCAGGCTGACACTGCAAAAGATCTACAAAGCACTGTGCATGGTTTCAAAGAAAATCCTGAGGGAATTTAACTGACCTCGTCAGATAGAAAAGTTACATTTTTAAAAAATATAGGTCTTGCTTTATCTTGGTCTTAACCATGCATTAGAAAAATCTAGCCACGAGGTATAAAAAAGAAAGCCACATTAATATGCTGAGTTGTAAAAGGCTCAAGTCAACAGCTTCTGATAAGGCCAGATGAATTGATAACCTACTACTGTTACAGTCTATTAAACTATGTATACAGATGCTTTCTCCTTGTGCAATGAAAAGAAAGGTCTGTACTAAGGATGTTTATATAATTTTTTTTTTTTTTTTTTTTTTGGTGGGACTGGGGTTCAAACGCATGACCTTGCACTTGTCAGGCAGGTACTTGCGCCACGGAGCTATCTCCCCAGCCCCTGTACTAAGGATGTTTAAAGAAAAAATCATGTCTGTATCTTGTACACTGAACAAGTATGACGAAGACAACATTATACAATATTTTTTGAAAAATTAAAATTAAGAAAAGTGAAATCAGAAGAGCAGAAAGCTCCTCTTCTCATGCTCAGCACAAAGTCACAAAGCACTGAGAGATACATGTCAGTGCGTTATTGCTGGTAGAAGGATATCCTCAGAGCCACATGCACAAAAGTAAGACCTAGAGCTGAGAGATGAGTCCACAGGGAGAACAATCCTGTGGCCAACCAACTCCACTAGAACAAAAATAGCATAGGAAATAAAAAGAGTGTGGTTCAACTCAGGGAACTGCTGCTATAACAAAACTCAAGTGCAGTAGATACACCAATATTAGAGAGTTCACACCAAGGAATATTATTAGAGATAACAGGATATTATATTAGAAAAAGAGTAATTTTTCAAAAGGATATAGCCATTGTAGTTGTGCATGTATATACCAGGAAAGCTTGAAAATAGAAGCAAAATCTGATAGAACTGAAATGAGAAACAGACAACTCTACAATTATAACCAGAAACATCTACTTTTTCCCATTAATAATAATATAAATAATCAATAACTGTTCATAACATTATCAAACAACTTCTACTAATTACTATTTATAAATCACTCTCCTAACAACAGGAGGAGAAAGCCACAACTTCATAACATTTTTGTTCCATAGTAAAGAAAAACTGCAGTCCTCTGAAAAGACTATTGAATATTTCTCCCTTATCTCACTGCTCATCTATGTGATTTCCTTTGTGTATTCCAAATATGGCAGTATAACACAATAGGAAGAATGAAGAAACAATTTATTAAGAAAGTTATTAACAAGATATATAACAAGTATAAACAATGACAGTCTTCCTAATAAGTATGTGTTAACAGATTTTTTAAAAGCATGTTAATAAAATTGAGCTCATTATTTTCATTTATATTAATAATATTGAGTATACTCTTGAAATGTATTATTAAACAGATGTGTTTAAAATTTAAAGTGCTAATTTATAACAAGATCATTTTATGTACATAATTAATATAAACAAAACATTCATAGTATTCCATTTTTAACAGTTCAAGAGGTCCTGTATCCAAAACTTTCAGAACACGTTTTCTAATGAAAACTGTCTCTTTAACTGAGCTTTATGTATCACCTCTACTGATCTTGTTTTAATGTGTAATAAATACAAAGGAATATATACTTAGCTCACAGAACAATTAAGCTGTTCTTGTTCACACTTCCTGGTTCAGGAATTGAGGAAGGAACAATATCCAAATCAAAAAATTTCGTTTTATTTTTCTTTCTAAAGAAGACTTATGACATTTACTGCCATTGCAGAAGAACAATATTTACTCTATAATTTTATTTAAAAATATGTAAAATCATTTGCTATCCCATAGAGAAATAAAATTTAAAGAATGAATCACACACATAAACTCCCAAGTTATGCTCTTTTCCTTAAACAAACTCAAATCATCTCATTGTTTTTTTGTTTTTTGGTTTTTTTTGTCTTTTTGAGACAGGGTCTCGCTATGCAGTTGAGGCTGGCCTTGAGCTCACTTTTGTAGCCCAGGCTGGTCTCGAACTCACACCAATCCTCCTGCCTCAGCCTCCCAAGTGCTGGGATTACAGGCATGAGCCACTACGCCTGGCTTCAAATCATCTCATTTAATTTGACTTTAATGAATGTGGAAGAAAAAATATTTCAATGTTTATGCTTTGGGAACATAGATCATCAGTGTCTCATTCTAGTCACCTGGTCTCTGAGCTTATTCCAGTAGATTGGATAAAGCTAAAGGTCCAGGCCCTGACTACCTCAGACTCCACAGAACTCTGTTCCCTTTTGTCGACTACGCACAACACCACAGGGTCTGCCCTTCCAATACCTTCTCAATCTTTTACTGTTGTAACTCCATTTTCTGTTTCTTAGATTTTACCTTCAGGTTCCCTTTTCCTTTTTGCTGCTTGTATGACCAATGTTTTTCTATGAATTACTAAATTCAAGCACCTCTTTTCCTTCAAAAAATCTATACTTATTTCTTTGGTAAGTTATAGCTTTTCTCTGCTGTTTCAATGGGTTCCTTCTCATTCATTATTGCCAAATTAAATACTATAAAAAATTTTAATGATTTTTCCGGGGCCTTGTGGGTTAGCTCAATTTTTAAGCACCTGCTTGGTCAAGGCCAGTCAGGTGCAGGGAGGCAATGGTTCAATCCCCAGCTCCACCTCCTATTCCAGACCCACCCTTAAGGCAGCCTGAGCTAGACCAAAAACAAACGAACAAAAAACAAACAAACAAACAAACAAATAAATCCATCTGGGCTGGCGAAATATCTCAGTGGATTAAAGCACCTGCAAGCAGGTGCAGGGGCCAGGGGTTCAATCCCCAGGCCTGTTATGCCAACTCCAACCCGAATTGATGAGACAGCCATGGATACTGGGTGTGATGGTGCATGTCTATATTCCCAGATGTTGGGAGGCTATAAGTGGTGGATCACTATGAGTCTGATCCAGTAGTAAGGCCCTGAACATCTTACAGACACTTCCCTAAAATAGTACTGCTACTACTACTACTACTACTACTACTACTACTACTACTACTACTAATAATAATAATAGTAATAGTAATAATAATAATAACAATAACGATAACAATAATTTTGTCTGTGGGGGTCCAAATCTATTTCCTAAAGCCTTTTGTCTCTATCACATCACTTTCTCATTTTAGGACACTTTTTGTCACTTTAAAAGTTCTATTTTGTTTGTTCACTTGATTGTTTTCTTACTCTTATAACGCATAATCTCAAGAAGCAGAGATTCTTCCAGTCTTAACAATTACATACATATCTTCATAATCACAGAATAAATTTTCTGATAGACAAATGAATTATGTTGAATTTGAAAATAGTGCATTTGTTACGAGAGTAAGTGTTCTATTAGTTCAATTAACCATGGGAAAGTCATTTAAGCATTCAGATTTTCAAATGTAAAATATAATTCAATGGTCATTCAAAAGATCCAAACCAAAACAGCACCTAGATACTATCTTATGCCAGAAAGAAAGGTTATCATCAATAAGTCAACCAACAGGCTGGCGAGAGTTCAGCAGACTAAAGTGCCTGCTTGGGCAAGCTTAGGCAAACACATGTACCATGGTTCACTCCCCAGCACCACATGCCACACAAGTCCCACTCGCAGGGAGGTTGAGCTGGGCAAGGTCCAGATGTGGTGGCACATGCTTGTAATGCCAGCACTGGAGAGGCTGAAAGTAAAGAGGATCACCACCGGACTGAACTTCATAGTGAGACTCTGCAACAACCAAATACACAAATAAAATTTAAAAATAAAATAAGTCAACCAATAACAAATTTTGGAAAGGCTGTGCAAAACAGAACCCTTCTCTACTATTGGTGGGAATGCAGGCTGATATAACCATTAAGGAAGTCAATATGGAGATTCCTCAAAAAGTTAGGATTGGAGGTCTCATTCAAGCCAACTTTTCCCATCCTAGGTATTTTTCCAGAAGAGTTGAAATCATCATACCACAGCAACATATTTGCACCCATATTTATAGCAACACAATTTGTCACAGTCAAATCTTGCAAACACCCAAATGTCAACCAGACAAGGAATGGATAATAAAGATGTAGTTTTACACAATGAAGTATTATTCGAATATCAAATGGTAAATTTGAGTCTTTTGCAGATAAATGGATACAACTACAGGCTGTATTGATAAGTGAAATAAATCAGGTCCACATGTGCAAACAGCATATTATCTTACTAGTGTGAGAACCTGAAAGAATAATTAAAAGTTAAAAGGAACAATAGATATGGTGAAAGGGAAAGTATTTGCATATTGGGAAGGAAAAATTAGTCTGAAAAAAAGAGAAATGAAAGAAAGGAAAATTACATTCAGGTATACACACAGAACAGTTTTGGTAAATAGACTATGATTTCTGCTGATTCTTTTTGAAAGGAGCAGTTAATACATACTTTTCCTTTTTATTCTTATTTTGTCTTTTGAATTTCTTATAACTTTTTTATTATTGTTTTGTTTTTCTTTGATTTATCTTTAAACCAATCTTGTACAATTAGATCTGGTAGCCTAAGAAACTCTTTTGAAGATAGCATCATGTAGTACAGCTACCATTGTTGAATTCCTACTACTTTGTCTAGTGAAATTTTGTATCTTTTTTCCCAATGCTTTTTTATTTATTTTATTTTTTATTAATTTCAATGAAAAGAAATAGCAATGAGACAGTTCCACAAAAGTTGTATCATTTCTAATACTGTTTTTCTTTATTACTATTTTATATTCTTTACAAAATAAATGTAATTAAAATTAATTTTTCAAATTCCCTTGATCAGTAAATTAGATAATTGCATATAACAAAGTATTACCCTGAAATAAATTAGTATTGAAATTAAGTTAGTTATAACATAGAAGATATATACTAATATCTTGAATTCAAATGATCTCATGAAGCCGGGCGTGGTGGCATATGCCTGTAATCCCAGCACTTGGGAGGCTGAGGCAGGAGGATCGATGTGAGGTCGAGACCAGCTTGGGCTACAAAATTGGGCTCAAAGCCAGCCTGAGCTGCATAGTGAGACCCTGTCTCAAAAAGACAAAAATAAATAAATAAATAAATAAAAAATGATCTCATGAACTTAGTATGAGACTAACAATAAAAATTTACCATAAATTCAAATATATCTTTTCAACAAGAGTGATAGTAACTGACTATAGCAATAATTTATTAATATAGAGTGATACACTTCCTGAATAACTTTGCAGTAGTTCCTGGCATATATTTATCATTTTAAAAGCAAATTTCTGTCTCATTTTGAAACTAAAATGACAAATATTTTCTAGTTTTTGAAGAACTCAGAATCAAGAAGACAACAAGTACTATGTAGCCAAACAAAGGAAAGCTGAGAAATATTAAAAGATTCATATCCACTGTGATCTTCAGAAAGAAAATGAAAATATATGCCATTCTTTTAATTAAATTAGAAGAAAAAGATATCCCTCTAAGCAGGGGGGCGGGATTGCTCTTGCTTTATGTTTTAGAATTAAGAAAAACACAACATAAATTAGATTTGGGTGTTAAATTTGAACTATCACCAAAAAAGTCCCAAGACTATAGTCTTTCGTTTTCCGGCAAACAATTTGAGGAAGAAGGGTCCCAGGATATTAAAACTTTGAAATCAATGTAATAATAACTTACTGTGTCAGATTCTTTCCTGGGAGTTCATAGCCTTCAAGATTCATCCAATTCATCTTTAAAATACTGTACTTAAACCTGGAGAGATAGCTCAGTGGACGAAGCACCTGGAAGAGCCCAGGGTTTGATTTTCAGCACCACATGACCTGCCAGCCCCACCCCTGGGAATGCTGAGCAGGCTACCAAAACCTGGCATGGTGGCACGTGCCTGTAATACCAGTGCTGGGGAGGCTGAAAACATAAGAGGATCACTATGAGTCTGAGCTCTGTAGTGATACCCAGTATCAAATACATTAAAAAAATAAATAACTCCATTTTAATATTAGGAACATTCAAAGAAAAAAATATTTGCCCCCTGTAAGCTAAGTAATAAATTTATTTAGAATTGTATCAACAAAAAAATATATCTTAGAACACAGAGCCTGTTCTTACATATTGTAGTACTTCATTCTGTTATCTTAAAAGCGAAAGTGATAAGTAATGTCTTAATAGGTGTTGAGTAAAACTTTTGAAAATATTGAGCTCATATACAAGAAACATAATAAGTACTTTCAGGAATCCAATTGGAGGCAGAAGACATAATCTAATTTTTTGTCTTCACAAGTGAGTAGTTTATAGTTCAAATACTGGCCTTAGGGTTATTCTTTTTCTTATGATTCAGTATATAAATGCAAGTCATATTAATATGATTCATATTTGTGTCCATTATAATAAGGCATTACTCATATCATTATGCTTAAACTCAGAAAGCTACTGATCAAGTCAGACTTCTTCCAAAACATTCAACCACTGCTAAATGGAAAAGCCAAATGGCTAGTCCTATATTTTGCTCTGTGTAAGAGTATTATGTTTTCTAGAAGAAGAATCAAAGTAGATAGGTGGACAAAAAATAATGGTACATAAATTATCTGTGTAGCATCAATCTTTGTTACAGACAAATGTTGTAAAATATTGGTCTGTCCACTCCAGAAGGTTCCACATTACTTATTAAATATAGCTTTAATTGTATTTTAACTTAAGGAACCATTGTGCTTATATTTGTACATCACTGTAAAGTATTTTAGATCCGTCACTCTAAATTATCTTAAACAATTAATCTTTATTAGAAGATTTAGTGGCTACTTAAAATTTATAATAAATATTTCATCAGTAGTTTATAAATTGGAGTTTATGTACAGTTATGAGGCAGCTGTACCTAAATTTAAATCTAAATTCCACTTCCTGGGGCTAGCAAGATGGTTCAGTGGTCTAAAGAGCCTACTTAGGTAAGCTTAGTCAACCGCAGGGACCACGGTTCGATCCCTGGCACCACATGCTGCACCAGCCCCAACCCCAGGGCAGGCTGAACCAGCCATAATATAAATAAATAAAGTAAATAAATAATAAAAAAACATAAATTTCACCTCCAGCTTCTAAGAAGCTGTTGTTCAAATTACTTAACATTAAATTACGTTATCAAATTTCTTGACTTACATCTTTCTGAAATCAAGCTTAGCAATATGAGTGATATTTCCCTATAATGGGCTCAAAATATGCCAGACAATTTGTGTTTGTGTACTTGTACATAAGAAACAGAATAATCTTAATTATTTAAAGTTGTCTCATCTGCACACTGGAGATAATAGCACCTAATTAATGGAAACAGAGAATGTTTATAGCTGCTTTATACCTTGTTCATTAATAAATAGTAAGAATTGAGAGTACAAAAATTAACTGCCACATATTCTTCCCAATAAATATTTTTTGAATAAGTAGAATAAATGAGTGAAAATTACTGCATAAGAAAGTAATAGTATACGTACATCAAGTGCCTAACATTTAGTGAAAGTATAATTTCCAGAGTAAATTGTAAAATGATTAGACATTATGGACAACTGCAGAAGTTAAGGTTGACTAGAGGAACAGATTTAAATATATATAACATGAATATGCATGTATTATTAGTAATTATGATACATAATACACTTGAATACAACTTGGTGTATAAACATACATTCGTGTATATATTTGAATATTCTAAAACTTATGCATGGTTATATATGTCATATAATATGTGAATATACATAATGCTAAGCATTTACAAGGCAGCCTGTAGAAACAGATGGATGAACCCAAATGCTGTCTGCACACTGAAGAGCCAGGAGGCCCGGCAGGATGGCTCAGTGGCCTAAAGCGCCTGCTTAGGAAAGCTAGGGCGGCTGCAGGGACCGCAGTTTGATCCCTGGCACCACATGCTGCACCAGCCCTGCCCTCAGGGCAGGCTGAGCCGGCCATTAAAAAAAATAAAAATAAAAATAAAAAAAATAAACTGAAGAGCCAGGGGATTCAATGGAAGGGGAAAATCCTGGGGCTCACTGCAGAGTCCAGTGTGAGTCTTTGTTGGTAAGCCAAGCATTATGTGTTGAAAGGCTAAAGAGTCTTGGCTAGAAGCCTGAAGGGACTGAAGACCAAAGTCCCAAACCAGTGGTACACACTGGACCTTCTCCAAAGGATAAAAGGACACACTTACTTCTACTTTTCAAATTTCTTTTGTAAAGGCTATACACCTACTTGTCTCCAAGTTTATTTACATCAGCTACGTCTTCTTCCTTCAGTTTTTGTAATATATGTCCATCATTCAGACATACCTAGAGTTTTGCTAATCTGCCAGGTGGTTCTTATTCAAGTTGACAAATCATAACTAACAATAGAAACACTAAAATTATTTTTCTACATTTATTGGGGTGCTAAATAGTTACACTGAACAATTTAATAGAAAATATTCATTAGGGCAAGCAAGATAGCTCAGCAGTCTAAAGCACTTGTTTAGGCAAGCTTAGACAAGAATGCGGGGACCATGCCAACCCCACCCACAGAGTGAGCTGAGCTGGCCACAAAAAAAAAAAAAACATTCATTACACATTTCCACATTGATATTTCCTTAAGATACTATCAAATTTTACATCTTATCAGAAAACTTCCAAAAGCTCATCATTTCTTTAGCTCACTTATGGCCTAACATAAGATCTTCAAGAGAAAGTTTTTCAATTTGTATTTTGTACTGTTCTAATTCTTCACACTACAAGTGAAAAAGAACCATACGTCTAGTTTTCTAATGAAGACCAAAGGAGAATATGCTTTGCATTATTTAGCAGGAAAAAAATAATTTTAAAAATTCTGATCAAGTTCAAATTCTGAATAAGGTGTGTGTGTGTGTATTTAGTACAGAGTCTACAAATATCGCATTTTTAAATTCCATTTCTGAGTTGATGGCATTTGAATGTTTGTAAGACTTAGCTATTATGAGTTATGCTATTATAAACATGAATGCATGTATATCACTATGGTAAGATGTTTTCAGTTCTTCTGGTAAAATACCCCGAAGTGGAATAACTGATTTGAATGGAACTTGTAATCCTATTTTTTTGAGGAATCCTCACAATAATTTCCATGTAGGTTGTGCCCATCTGCACTGCTAGTGGAGAAGTGCTCCTTTTTGCCCCAATCCCTACAGCATCTGTTGTTGGTTGACTTCTCCATGATAGCTATTGTTTTGGGGGTGAGATGGAATCTCAGGGTTGTGTTAATTGGTTAATTTGCATTTCTTGACAGACCAGTGATGTTGAACGTATTTTCATATATTTATTTATTTATTTATTTATTTTTTATTATTTATTGTGTGTGTGTGTGTGTTTTTTTTTTTTTTTTTTGACAGTCCGGGGTTTGAGCTCATGACCTTGCACTTGCCAGGCAGGAACTGTGCCATGGAGCTATCTCCCTGGCCCCTATTTGCTATTTTCTATTTCTTCATCTAAGTGCATATTCATCTCAGATGACCATGTTTTAATTTGATCTTCACATTTGGGGGCCATAATTTTTTTCAATTCATTTATTTACTTATTTCTATTATTTATTATTATTATGATTTGTATTCTTAGGGAAAGGTCTACAGGGTGTTCAGGTTCTCATTACTAGATTGAACTCATAGTGAGTTTATAGCCTTAAAAGAGCTAGGATTACAGGCGCATGCCACTGCTCCCAGTCTCAATTGCCAGTTGAGTGTGCCCTGGGGCCGTGGTCAGCACAGCAGGCCTAGGATTGAACTCCACACCCCTGAGCCTGTTTGCAGGTGCTTTAATCCACTGAGCTATTTGGTTGGCCGTCAGTTCGTAATATGTTCTTGATAGATGTCCTTTGTCTGACAGAGTTGGTAATTTTTCCCCATTTTGTGAGTTTTCTTTTTACTCTGTTAATGATTTCTTTTGATATACAGAAACTTCTTAATGAGATGAGACCCCCCAGTTACTTATTCTTTGAAGTTTTTCTCATGCAGTTTGGTTTTTGTCTATGAACTCTCTACTACTCTGTCCTCATGAGTTCTACCTACTTTCTCTTCCAGCACAACTAGTGTTTCTGTTTTAATGTTCAGCTCTTTAATCCATTTTGACTTTATTTTATTGCCTAGTGATATACTTGGAGTTAATTTAGTTTTGAACAGGTGGAAAGTCCATGTTTCCAGCACCATTTATTAAAAAGGCTATGTTTCTTTCAGTGAATGTGTTTGATCCCTTTACTTAAGATTTAGAGACTGAATGTGTCCACACTTGTGTCTGCATGTTCAAATCTGTTCTATTGAACATCAGGCCTGTTTTTATGCCAATATCATGGTGATTTTATCAGAGTAGCTTTGGAATATAATTTTGTGAGTGATTGTAATGCCTCCTGACTTGCCTCTTTTGGACAGAATTGCCTTTGCTATTTGTTATGGTTTATGTCTAGTTGTCCCCCAAAAGCCTCATGCAGTCATTGTATAGATTGAGACTTGACTCATGAGTCACTGGGATTATGTGTTTTGGTACTGATCTAGAGTTTGAAATTTGATCCATGATCCCTGGGATTATGTGTTTTAAGTACTTCTGGGATTATAGGTGTAGTCTGAGGCTGAAAGCCTGAATATAATATAGAGACAGAGACACAGACTCACTCTGTTGCTCTCTGCTCCTTTGGCTGCTCCATTGCCTCTGTTGCCATTGTTGCTGTTCTGCCACCATGAACTGGATGTTCTCTGCCCTGTTCCACTCAGCCTTGGGCCAGCCAAATATGGACTGAAACCTATAGTAAATGTAAGCTAAATAAACCTTTCCTTCCTTTATTTTGGGTTTCAGGTATTTGTCCCAGCAATGAGAAAAAAAGTAACTAAGACACTATTCTAGGGTTTTTATGGCTGCAAATGAATATTAGAAGTTCTTTCTCTAACTATGTAAGTTTTCCTCATTGTAATTGGACAGGATTGCATTAAATCTGTATAATGATTGGAATAGGGCCAATTTCACAGTGTTGGTCCTTCTTATCAAAGAGGAAGTGATGTCTTCCACTTTCTGAAATCCTCTTAGATCTCTTTTTTCAGAGTGTTGTAACGTACATTGCATAAATCTACTTCTTAGTTAATTCCTAAATATTTCATTCATTTGGATGCTATCGGGAAGGGTGTGGTTTCACTAATTTCTCTCTTAGTGAGTATGAATGCTACTGATTTGGGGTGTTGACTCTGCATCCTGCTACACTGATGAATTTGTTTATTAATTCTAGGAGTCTCTTGGTGGAGATTTTTTGAGTTTTCCATGTAGAATATCATGTTATGTGGGAATAACTATAATCCAGCTGCTTCCTTTCCAATTCTTATTCCTTTTATTTCTCTCCCTTGTCTAATGGCTCTGCCTAAAGTTTCCAAAACTATGTTAAATAGGAGGGATGAGAGTGGACCTTCTTGTCTTCCACCTGACTTTAGAGTAAAATCTTTCAGTCTTTCTCCATCTAGAATGATGTTGACTGTTAGTTTGTCACAGACGCCATTTATACATAAGTCCCATCTGATCATAATGAATATTCTTCCTAATGAATTGCTGCATTTTATTTCATAGTACTTTATTGAGGATTTTTGCATCTATGATCATGAGGAAAACTGACCTATAGTTTTCTTTTATGGCTGTGAATTTCTCTAGTTTTGGAATCAGTGTAATAGTTGCCTATAGAAATGAGTTGAGAGAATTGCTTTTTTTTTTCTTTTTTTTTTTGAAGAGTTTCAGAGTATTGAGATTAATCTTCTCTGAACCTTTTGTAGATATCAGTCATGAATCCATCAAGTCTTTTCTTTATTGGTAACATTTGTATTATATTTTTAATTTCATCGTTTAATATTTAGTGATCCAGAAATTTGAAATATTTTTTTATTCAGTTTAGGTAATTAGTATGTATTTTGGAGTCTGTCCATTTCTTCTGTTTTTCAATCCTGTGAGAGTTACAATTTTCAGAATAACGTGATAATCTGAATTTCTACAGGATCTGTATTAATTTCACCTTTTGATTCCTTATTGCTTAAACTGGAGCCATTTCTTTCTTTTTTTTTTTTTTTTTCTCATGGGGTTGGTTAGTGTTTTATTTGTTTTATTTAATGTTTCAGAGAAAGCAGCCAGATAAAATTGATTCATCATAAAAAAGGAGCTTCCAAAATATAATTCTTGGATTATACAGAAAAAAATATGTAAACTAGATCAGAGCAAGATTATATTTCCAATTTTCTGATGAAAAACAGTCAAGAGTACTGTCTAACAAAAGTATTTGAAAACAAAGACAAATTGTGTCTGAAAATATAGCTGTGTAAGACATTATGTTGGTAAGCTATGATGTTCAAAAGTTAGGTACATTAAACATACTTCAGCTTGCAGTGTTTTCCCTTTGTGATGGATTGTGACATAATCTCCAAATGCTTATATGTTTATAGTTTTACAATTTACATAAAAATACATGGTATATAATTTATGTATCCTATTTATTCTTTTTTAGCTTCAGAAGTTCTAAATATTCATTATATTTTATCTATTTATTTATTTTTTCTCTTTTTGAGACAGGATCTCGTTATGCAGTTCAGGCTGGACCTGAGCTCACTTTTGTAGCCCAGGCTGGTTTCGAACTCTCACGGATCCTCCTGCCTCAGCCTCCCAAGTCCTGGAATTACAGGTGTGCACCACCACGATCAGCTTTATTATATTTTAAAATAAACTCAGGCGTGGTAGAACTTTTCTAAGTATGCTCTGCATTTAGCCTTTGATCTGAATTGGAATTTCATAATGGTTCTGCACACTGCTACAACAATACACACAAATGCTATTATTCCACCTTGATTTCTGTTGCAGTGCCACCAGATTTATTTGAAGACAGCTCAATGGAGCTTAAGCAAAATTATACTTTTCTGTGAGTCTTATTATCTATGTAATCTCCAGACTTGAACTACTTTGCATCTTTGTGTCTGATGTACCAGTGGAGCCATCCGAATAATTGCAGAGTTTAAGTTCTATTGTTTGTTTCACTCTGCTGCTAATATTACAGGAGAAGCTATCCTAAGTCAATATAGTTATCTCAGTAAATATCATATCTCTTGGTCTACTACTATTTCATTTGGAAACTTCTATGTAGGTAGTGTCTTTTTATGCTTATATTGCTTATATTAGTTACAGTTTACAACACCTAATGTTATAAGAATATTTCATACATATTATTTAAAACATGCTAAAAACAAAGAGGATGGATCTGTTTCCATCCAAAATGATTTTACTTTAGTACTTCGTATTTATAACATCAGGTAATTAAGTGAATAGCAAGTAATATATTACTATTACCCTCCAGCTCACACATTTCTATCTTGTGTCAAGAATAGTGAAAATGCCTTTTTAATCAAATATGGCTTTTTATATCAGTCCTTTACAATTTCAACTTAGTCGTTATGTCAAAAATAGAGAATGAAGATAGTCTACCATAGCTTATTCATAATGAATGTATTCTGACTGCTGCTAATTATGACCTTTCTGAATACTCAAAAATCATCCATCCATTTAGCATTCCTTTCAAATATTTTACTGAGCATAAATGTCAAAATCCCTAGTCTACAGTATTAAGATTCTGCCTAACCTTTTCTGAAACAAGGAACGTTTGCCTTTCTTTATTCTCCCGGCATCTCCCCTATTATCAATAACTTTTCAAAGATTATGGACATCGATTTTTACCTTCAATGTTACTCAGTGCCCTAAATTAGATACTTCTGGCCTTGCAGAAGCAAATCACTGCTAGAATTTGCAATAGTTTTTCCTCTCAATTCCCTTCAAGATATTTATTGTAGTTTCTATTCGCCATTTCAGTTTTATTCTTCCAACACTGAGAATACTCATTGCCTATTTACAGAAAAAAATGAAAATAAAAAGAATTAAAAATATTGTTTTAGTCTTTTGCTATTCATTAGGTGAATGTTTGGCTCAAAAAGAAGAACTCTAATAATTTGATGACAATATAACTAAAACATCTGTTGTCTGGAGAGTATTTGAAAATATATATGCACTTTCAAATCAGCTTCCTTATTATTGTTCTTTAGTATACATGCTAAAATCTTGTCATATTCTTTAATTTCCCCTCTGCATGTTTGTAGATTTAAATTTCTATTTTGTTTATTATAGAATTTTACAGGAAATACTGGTCTTTCTTGATAACTCTATGTCTTGTTTAATCAGGCTTTTTCATGACTACATGATGAAGACATTCAGATCATGATTTCTATGCATAGATAAATGACTTCTATGAGTAAATCAAGTAATTCTTGCAATGTCTGATATTAATGATTTGAATAACAATATTTTGCTTTCTTAACCTTTAACAAATCCTGACATTATTATGAAAAGCATGTTTAATTATATATAATTAAATATCAAATGGTTATATAATCATCTTCCTCTAATGCAATATTATGGTCACTTCATAAAACAGATTTTTCTATATTGATTAGTTTAGATTTATATCAAAATTATGTTTCTTTTTTTCATTTATCTCCTGAGGTATGAAGTTGTTAGTAAAATTTAAAAAAAAATTAAAAAGCTAATAATACTTCCCTTTGGAGCCTGACAGAACACAACTTTATTTTCTCTCTACCCTCACAAAACCATTTTGAACAAAAAATGTCAAAATTTATTCTGATAATCACTAATTCTCTAACACTACCTTGTTGTCCTGTAATTTATTTTCGGCATTATGTACATGAGTTTAGCATGAACTCTCACAACAGTAGGAACTAAATAACACATTTCTGTTTAAAATATTTGTCAGGATAGCTAACATAGGTGTACTACTAATTTCTATTAGTTAAGAAAGGAAAAGTAAGTAATTGTATTGTGTGACTAATTTTGCATGCTTGTGTCTAGTAATCTGAGCAACTACTTGGACAACAACAACGTGCAGTATAATAACCAATGCTAATTTGTTGTCATCTTGTTTTGAAATTCTGGGTCATTTTTTTTCTGTCTTAACTAAGAGCAAGACATTCATTATATGTATGATTATCTATTAATCAGCAGTTTCTCTAATCTCCTCAACTTTGACAACTTGTTAGAATAACACTAGAATTGGAAACATTTTACTTATCTTTACAGTTCATTGTAAAGGACACATCTCAGGAAGACAATGGAAGATACACATATGGCAAGATTTAAAATGGTAGGACAGAGACTTTTATGTCATTTCTGGAGTTGATACTCTTCCACCACCTAATAAGCACAAACTGGAACCTCATAAAATCCTTTTTTTTAAGAGCTTTATAACAGACCTCAGTCTCTAGATCTGTCCCTCCATTTCCAAGCTTATAATTATCTCATCATTTGGTCTTTCTGTTGATTGGCCTCATACTGAGTTTAATCATAGGATCCCCAACCAAATTTCCTCATTAGCATTAACATATTTATGTTGATAGAACAGATTTGAAAGGCACCACATATATACATATTAATGCGTTTTATACAGTTTTATTACATATACAGTTGAGGTCAGCATATAATATTTCAAATGTCTACAAGGATTATGAAATTAACAAACATGAATATTAAGCAGATATGTTTCCTTATTTTTATACTTAGGTGTGTATGATAATAACAACCTATACGAATATTATAAACCACTTTTCATTGTATTTTGGTATTTACTTACTTTTTAGTTATAAAATTATGTAATTTTAAGTAGGAGGACATCAATTTTCATCTGGAAAAAGAAAAAATCAAGGTCTGGAATTACATATCTTACAGTTGTAATTGATATTTGTTATATTGACAGTCTTTGATTGAAGATTAATTAGATTGTACTATAAAATTAATGATTAAGTTAATATAAACATGAGCTGTTCCAAAATAACATTTCAAATCTTCATGAATTATAATAAAATATCATAAGTTTTCTCAAGATAGCTTATTTACTATTGAAAGAATAATTTTCCTTT
Source organism: Myocastor coypus (assembly GCA_004027025.1). Classification (NCBI taxonomy): domain Eukaryota; kingdom Metazoa; phylum Chordata; class Mammalia; order Rodentia; family Myocastoridae; genus Myocastor; species Myocastor coypus. The sequence continues at coordinate 68,894 of PVJA010001152.1, forward strand.
TACCTAAAACTTAGCCATAGCATTTAAAACATTTTTCAAATGGTTATTTTTTTTCGGTCATAATTTTTATCATTACAGCACGTATGAACAAATTACCAAAATTTGTAAAGAATGAATTTTAGTTGAGTATGTATTTTAATATATTATAAATATAAAAACTCTTTTATAAGGAAAACTAAAGCATAACTGTAGGTCACTACAGAACCCACAACCTCATACAAAAATAAGCATGAAGGGAAAGACCAACACTACTACTATTGTGACTGGTAGTTTGAGTTGAGTAACATACTATGTTTATATGACAGAGACTATATTTTGATGATGGTATCAAAAGTTACAGTCACTCATATTTCTCCATTACCCAGTGACTCATAAGTATACATGTGTGCTATTTTTCTGGAGGATATGGCAAGCAAATGGTAAATACATTGCTTTTTTGAGTTTGGAATAGTCATTGCTAACGATCTAGAGATGAAAGGCTTTGGAGCCCAATTATAGTGTCTTTTCCTATCCAAATCTTTTATGCATGACTTTTTAAATAATAAAACATATTTTCATGTGTATTATACAAACATGAAGGGAATATAAAATGAACAAGATATCATTCCCAAACTGCTCATATATTTTATGAGATTATTCATTGGATTTGAGTCGATTTGTTATATAGTCTTTGGGCATTCTGAAACTTACAGCTTAAAAGAGGAAATAAGTTAAGCATTAAAAATGAAATAGGAAAACAATACATTTTTAAAGGATCTCAGCTGGGTAACCAAGTTTTTACTTCTTCCCCTTTTGACTCGATGAGACCAGAATTTCCAATATTTCAAACAAGCTATATGGTGTTATCAGAGGAACTGCAGGTATACCATATGAAACATCTTAAAGAAAGTCCGGTCAGAGGAAAAGTTTTAGTGGTATTGATGCTCGCTGTACTCTTTAAAACTCGATCTCTGTTGCTAATATAATTTTTAAAGCACATGAAATATTTATAGTCAATAAAAATGTTCAAAACCTAAATATGTTTGGTATTACTATCAATGGTTTCTCCTTCCCCTCAGTTTATAGAATATTATTTTATTGGATAAAATAGGGCATTGATTCCATGTGTTAATATCTTAATTTCCTGTTTTGATAAAAGTTACTTTAAATGTGTCCAAATATTAATGGATCTTCAAATTAGGAATAAGACCATCTGTACTATATCATGAATAATATTTCAGATGAAAAAATATATACTATGTCACTAGAAACAGTCTCCTAGGGAAAAATTACGTAAAGGTCCTGATTAGATTGTGTGTCATGGAATTTTAATATTTCAAGGTATCCACATGTTCTTTATACTAAAAGAAGCAATACATTTAATGATTTAGTCTCTATTACTAGGGAGCCTTGAATATAGCTATAAAGGATCTGTGCCCAGATATATATTTAATACATGATTACAAAGAAGAAACTTTTTTTTTGTTTTTTGGTTTTGTTGTTGTTGTTGTTTTTTGGTGATCAAAGAGAATAGAGAATACATTCTCTCAGGCTTTCCCAGAGAGTAGAATGGCCAAGCAATGGCAGTGACTCATCCAGAAAGCTGACACTGATAACAGTTCTACAAATTGCTACACATGGTTCCAACATAAATCCTGAGGGGATTTGACTGACCTTGTGAGATACAAAAGTTAAATGTTTTGTTACACAGGTCTTGCTTTAACTTGCCCTTAACTACCCAGCTGAAAAGCTTAACCATGAGGCATAAAAAAATAAAGCCAGATTAGTATGCTGAGCTGTAAATGGCTCAAATTAATAGCTTCCAAAATTGTCAGCTCTCCCAATAACCTACTAGTATTATAGGATACTGGACCATGTATACAACTGTTTTCTCTTGACTCAACAAGAAGAAACATTTGTACTAATAATGATTAGAGAAATTGTAATGTCTGCATCCTGTACTCTGAATAACTACTACAAAGGCAACAATATGCATTGTAGTAATTAATGTGGCTGTACTACTAATGTGTTTTGAAAAATAAAATAAAGTAAAAAGAAAAGTCGATTTTGAAATAATTCTGATTTTATAAAAGTATCAGCATCTAGAAATTATGTGAATTGGCCTCCTTCACCCATTCAGGTCTGCATAAATGAGAGTAGGATGCTTCATCTATGGAAGACTCTTCTCCCTTTGCTCATCTCTTTTCAGAGTTTTCTTGAGCAGAGAGAAGCATGAATTGGTCAAAAAGAGAAATGTCACCACTAGATTATATCAGCTACTCCATTTGAATAAATAAGCATAACTGCATTCTTTCCTATGTTTTCCTATAAATGTTTTACTAAGATAACAATATCAAAGATATTGTTATCAAAGATAACAGTAATGTACCATCTTCCCCATTGATCATTCACTTCCCACAATGATAAACATAAGTCACAAAATAGTTCAGACACAAGAAAACCTATCTAGAGCCATTTCCTTTCTGACAGTGTTTTGAATAAAACTCTAGATTGTATATAGTTGAATTCATATTTATATTCCATGTACATCTCTAAAATGCAAAATGTTTTTAAAATTGGATTTATTTTTAATTTTCAAAAAATGTTTATAAATATGTGTAGCAAATTTGAGAAGCATACGTTAATGCCTTATCACATCTGAAATGTTTTAATTTCTTTTTTTTTTTTTTTATGGCCTGCTCAGCCTGCCCTGGGGGCAGGGCTAGCACAGCATGTGGTGCCAGGGATTGAACTGTGGTCACTGTGGCTGCCTAAGCTTTCCTAAGCAGGCACCTTAGATCACTGAGTCATCCTATTGACCCCTTAATTTCTTAGTATCATTAAATTTCTCTTTGCAAAGTTACTCTAATTGTCCTATAATATTTTAAAGAGTTATGCCCAAATTACCTTTGCATATGGCAATAGAATAACGTTTATGATAAGTCTCATTTAATTTAAGACCAGTCTCTCATTTTATTCCTTTACCACTTAGAAATTTATAGTTTAAGAAAACAAATTTGTAACCTGTGCTTTTCCACTGTTGTGGTCAGTAGTTTGCAAGTGAATAGATTTAATTCAAAACACATAAATTTATGGAGTATCTTATACTATTCACCTAAAAAAGTCAAATGGAGAAGACTACAAAAGATTTATTTGTGCTTTCCAGAGACCTGAGGAATCCAGCTGAGGGCCAGGATTCCACAGGGAAGTCTTATGCAAATCCATAGTAGGGATATTCCCCAGGAACTTCCAAGGCCAGTAGTGAAAACTACAAACTCTGGGCAACCAGAGTGAAGGATCTGTGCCAAAATGTGAAGAAATCCACACTAGAGCCAGGAAATGATAACCAGATCAGACTAGAGATACTGGGAAGAGAATAACAGCTAGGATCCAAGCTCTGTCAACTAAGAAACAGTCAGTTTGGGCCTGGAAAACTATTCACAACAAAGCCTTTGCTGGAAAATAAACAGCGTACGATCTTCTCCTGTTCTCCTCTTATGTGCTTGGTGAAAGTCCTTAGGTGGGTCTTCCATACCCAGATCCATGCTGAGTCAGTTAACCTGGGCATTCCCACTTAAATTAAATTCCTTTACCAGTGCATGTTAGAATAGTGAAAATTAAATTTGGTAGATTTTATTCAGTGGAGGAATGTTTCATAAGTGAAGTTGTGGTGAGATTTCAATGAAAACAATGAAGGGGCAGAGGAGATAGCTCAGGGGCACATGTGCCCACCTGGCAAGTGCCAAGGTCCTGAGTTTGATCCCTGTATCCGCAAAAGAAAAAAAAAGAATCAATGTAATTTCTTGATATCCCTCTATATTTCATCATTAACCTACAAGATGAAGTCTAAATGCTTTTATTGTAAATTTAAAGTCTTTCAGGAAATTTTCGTTTTATACCACTTCATTACCTTTCAAGAATACTACAGACTAGCCATGCTTAGCACTTGTAATAGAATATACAATTTAATAATACACATATATTATAACAAATTTTAGGGTTAAAATATTTAGTGGTCTTTTCTATAGTTATTTGTTAAAAATCACTACTTGAATATTTCCTTGGAAACTAAGTGTCAGTCATGTGAAGGGAGAGAGAATGTAGGAAAGAAGGAGGGAGGGAGGAAAAGAAGGAGTGAAAAGGAAGAAAGGAAGAAAAAGGAAGGAAGAAAGGAAGGAAGGAAGAAATGTGGGAAAGGAAGGAAGAGAAACAAAGATAAAAGAAAGAAATTGACAAATAAGAAGTACCTGAATCAGACAGTCTGAGGTATTCTGCTGTTAGGAATAATACAATTCCTAACGTATTCCTAATGCATTCGGTCTACATATATAACTCACAAAAGATCATGAGATAAATATTATTTAATTTTTTTGAAAGTTAAAGTCATGCAGCTGTGTGTGGAGAAGTAAAATTGGGAAACATAATTTCATTTTATCTTTTTCCTTACAAAAAATTGAACGATATTAATGACAATTAGTGCTTCTAACTTTCAAGATTTGTGATCTAAAAGGAAATTTTTAAGGAGGTGAATAAGCACAAACCTTGATGGTTGAGAGGGACCATCAATTTTTTTTAATAAAAGTTTCCTGTAAGTTTTTTCCTCAGTGGCTTCTAATCCCTGAATTGTGAGATGTTAGACGCTATATAGAAAAACAGTACCACTTGTGAGCTCTTTTCATGATGAAGCTATATTCAAGGAAGTGTTTCCCTGGACAGATCCCTTTGTTGTTAGATTCCTTTTGCATATAAGAGGACTCGAGGCACACTGGGAGACTGCCAGAAAATTCTATAGTTTGTTCCACAAAATTCCTACGAATGGGAGAGATATGTCTCTTTGCTTTGTTATATTTTTGGGGTAAGTAATCCGTTGACTAATAAAAAATATTCTCCATACCTCACTAAGCTATCATTAAGAAACAGGGTAAAAAGTAGGCTGATAAATAATAGCACATAATACTTCCTAAAATAATTTACCATGGTTATTTACAAAATAATTCCCTAAATACATGAACAGGCACTTGAAGCTTCATCTAGTGTGAAGGTAGTGGAAAATATTCTTTGTCCACACTGATATGTTTAATTTTTCTGCTATTCCTTGTGTCAAGGTCTGGCCCCATTATACGCAAGCTATTTCTGGTGAATTGAAAAGAAGTTGCATAGATACCTTGCCATTTTTAATCACTGCCTCTATTGTCAAAAGCTATTTGCAGATATTTTATCTCACTATCGAAAAATTATTCTGATGTATTTATGGTTTGCTCTTATTTTGTACTATAATTTGGTACATGGAAATGGTTCTCTACAAATCAGAGAATACTGAAAGTAATCATTTGTCCACACAAATTAGACTCTGATGTACTACTGTTCTCTAATGTCTCTTATGTTCATCTTTACATCACCAACCACTGTGGATTTTTTCAGATGTACAAAGAAAATTGCAGCTATTTAAAATAACACAGAGAGGGAGAATGATAGGCAATATCCTAACTACCTGAGCCCTTTACATTGCAGCAGCCTTGTTGCCAAGGAAACCACTTGGGACTTTAGGGAAATTTGTAGATATTTAAAATGGATTGTGCCTGCACATAGATAGACACTTGTGCATTTCACACAGCAGAATAAAAAGCTGCCAGTCCTGCAATACTAAGCTTGGGATTTCAAAGACTAAAGGTAGCTAATGAGAAAATGCAAAGGTTTACTTGCATGTGGCAATAAAAGTGCAATGTATGCCACAAAACACTACTAACCTGACCACCCCCAAAGAGTACGCAATACAATAGAACAGTACAAAATTTCCATTTTTATCTGTGTGCCTTTGTGGCCATATACATTGCCATCTTTGTAATTAATTACTAAGATCTAATTGAGTTTTTAAAATCATAAGAAGCCAGCAAATCCTGCTGAAGCTCTGCTAAACCTCACTGAACTCTATTTAATTGCGGACATGAATCTCTACTCAGAATATTGTGAGTAAAATACATGCATTTGAGAATAATGGAGATAGGCTGACATATTGGAACTATTTAGTGAGTTTTGCTGCTTCTATGTGACTGTCTTTTTCTTAATTTTATTCCTTTAGAAATTTTTTTGAAGTGGGATATTCTTAGTGAGACCACTAAGTGTAGAATAGAAAGCAGCGATAGAAACTGATTCGCAAATACTATTTTCCCATCTGCTCAGTTAATTTTTGAACCTATAATTTAGTCTTACTTTTCTTACACGTGAAGGTTGACTTTTCTGCATTTTCCATACATTTCTCCCATGGAGGGTCATATTCATCCTATATTTAGAATATAACCCCAGTTACCTCTAAATTTCAAAAAATCTGTACAAATATATATAAAAGAATGTGAAAGTAGTGAACCTCTACTCAGATGATATACATGCTCTGTCTTTGAACAAGGATTTAACTCACAGATGGTAACACAGGAACTCTTAACTCCCATAGCACTAGAGTGTGAATACTGATAATTCTTGAATTCCAAATGTAGGAATAGTGCATGATAGTTACTGTTACGTGAACATTAAACCTTATGTAATGACAGTCCTCAGACCCTGGGCCATAAGGGTCAGTTGATGTCTGATTGAACATTTTTGTTGTATTGGTGATGGTATTTTTACCTGAGATTAGCATTCTAATTGGTGATGGAGATTTAAAAAGCAGATTGTCTTTCTAAGAGTAGGTGGGCCACATCTGCTCCCTTGAGGGAACGAAACTCTGAGTATAAGAGCATTTACTCACTCTTCTTAGCTCTGCGTTGGCACAGAGTCTTCACTTTTTAAACTCACAGTTGGACTGGAATGTAACTGTCCAGGGTCTCCACCTTGCTGTCTTTAGATCCTGGATATGTGTTTCCAGTGAAAAATAAAGATTGACCTGGACATTACTTTCATATACAAGCTGAAGACTCAGAAAGAACTTGCGTGGTTTACCTTTCCTGTTTTGAACGCCTAATCTTATTTAAATGGCACAAAAATGAGAGGAATGATGGATCCATGGTGATCAATGAAGCTAATGAAAGATATTGTTTGTCTGAAAGTAACATGGCAGAGTGGCAGCCAGATAGTTTCTAGATAGAGTTCAATTGAAAGTTAAAATAAAACACGAACAAACAGTACAAGGGTTCTGCCCTCCTGTGCCGCCCCATGTGACTGGGCTTCTCTCTGCATTCTCAGGCCTACCAAGCACAAGGGCTCTGAGGTCAAACGGACTCTGAGGAAAAAAGCTGAACGTGCACACTGGACTTTGGAGAAAAGGTGCTTAGTGATAATTATCTCACCATGGACAAAAAGGAAAAAAAAAATCACAGGGCATGTGTGATACAAAGAGTGTACATAATAGCAAAAATTAATTAAGCACAATGCCTTACATCTCAAGGAACAACCTATTTTAAAAAATTAATTTAAAAAACTCCACAGACTAAGGACTATTTCAAAAAGTGTCAGCTTTGTATTGCAGTGAAAAGAAAAAGAAATGAGCACCATGAAACAAGAGATGAAAGATGAGAGGATAAGACAACAGACTGAGATAGAAAAAGGAGCGAGATGGGAGCCAGACAGAGGGCAGAGGGAGCTGAACGCGATAAGGGGAAATGAAAGGAGACAAAGATACAATAACTAATTTTAAAACTGCTTTGAAAGCAGCAAAGAGAAGAACTGTGCTAAGAAAAACTAGATCAGTGATGTGAAAGCTGAATTTTTGAGTTTCTTAAATTTTCTATTATTCAGCAATAACAAATTTATCATAGAGGAACTAATTTTTTAAATATCATATATTAGCCAGAAAAAAAAAATGATGCAGCTTACATCAAAACTGATATATCCTAAAAGAATCAAATAAAATTTAAAAGAAATAACTTCATTGAAATGAAAGAAAAGCATGATATTGTTTTATGGTTTCTAAGTAAGCGAAAGTGATGAAAAGAAAAGTACACAAGATTTATTTTTTAAAAGATCTGCATTTAAGTAAAACACAACACTTTTTTAAAAAGTTAAAAATAAACAAATATATAGGAAAACAAAGGCTATGTTAATAATTTTACAAAGTGTACTGAAATATGTGGTATTCTAGGAAAATATAAATTGAGGAAATGACCCTCCTGATGTTGTGTGACTTACAAGGTAACTAAAAAATATTCAAATATTTAGTTTTCAGATGTCCCAGAAAAAGTTTCAGACACATTTGGCATTAAGATTTTGTTCCAACGTACATAAAAAAAGTAATTGCCTCTTAGAAATAGTCGCAGGGCAAGGAACAAAAAGAAAATTTTACTAAATTTTTCCCAGAAGACAACATAAGCTGTTAGCAAAAACTGACAGAGAAATTAGAAGCAATAGTTCTTTAAGAATATTCCCACGAAATACTCAGGAAAAAAAATCCAGAATGTTATTAATAAAGAAATAAAAGGATAATCCAGGAATTTCTAATAAAATTATGAGGGATCAGGATCCAAATGCTTTATAACACAGTCATGTCTGAGAAAGAGAATCAAAATTATATGCCAGTATAGGTGTTAAAGACATTTGGTAATATTTAACATTCATTTTTGTAGATGTAATCAGATAATACAGTATGAGAATTTTTCTTAATAATATTAATATGACATAAAGCCTTTAGTAGTCTGATGATGCTAGTTTTATTCCAAAATGACTACAGATGAATTTTACTTTTGGCAGAAATCTCATCAGGGGTGTGTGTGTGTGTGTGTGTGTGTGTGTGTGTGTGTGTAAATCAACGAATTCTAATACGAGTATGAGCACATACAAGTAAACATGACAGTTCGTACATTTTATCCTAAGGATTATCTAAGCTTTTCCTGTAAGGAGAGGGCATGCTTAAAAATAGGCAAACAAATAAAAGTCCAGAAGACAGTGGAGAAGTGAGAGAAGGTAAAGAGAATGAGGAAACGGCTTTTCTTGAGGACCTTAAGCTACTGCAAGGGCTTCTGTTTTCTTTGAATAAGAGAGAAAGCATGGTAGTACCTGTATATAGTGAAAATTTTAATTTCAAAGTATTTTAAAATATCACTCTGGCTGTTGTGGAAGGAGTGACAGTAAAAGGAGAAAGATGGAAGCATCTAAGTTTACAGGGCAAAAATCAAAATTTTTGTTTGTATGTTACATTGAGATCTTATTGCATACAGATCTGGAACTTCAGGGTAATGTGAATGTACCTATCAAGAGATTAGGCTGAGAAATGAAAGTGTTTGAGGACTAAGCCCTGTGAAAGCAGACAGATTCAGTAAAGTGACAGTAAAGGTGGGACAAAGGAAATAAGCTATACTGTGGTTACTCAGAAGACAACCAAAGTGATTTCCAAAAATAAGGGATTTCCATGCTATATTTTTAACAAAGTTTACCAAAAACATTTAACACTTTCTAGGGAAGAATTTTTTTTTTTTTTTTTTTTTTTTTTTTTGGTGAAACCAGCAATTGAACTCAGGCCCTTGCACTTGGCAAGCAAGCACTTATTCTATTGAGCTACCTCCCCACCTGCTAGCATGGAATTCTTAAAAATGTTTCCTAAAATATATATTTTTAATAACATGTGTTTAAGCATAAATGAGTTGTTGGAAAAATAAAAAATAACAAAAAACTCACAAAAGAAACAATAAGTAATAGTGATTGTAAAAAAAAAAAAAAAAAAAAGATACTGAGAACTCATCAGTTCAGCAAGCCTGTGTTTGAATTAAGTTCATTCCCCATTTAATGAAAAAAAAAAAGCTTAATTAAGTTTAAATGGGGAATGATCTCTTGCCTCAGCCTCCAACTATGTACACTGAGATTGCATTCAAGCACCGCTTTTCTCAGAAAATCTTGAGCTTCAGGTCTGTAAACGTCAGTTTTTATCACTGGAACAAACTATCCAACATACACAATTTAGAAGAGGAGAGCTTTATTTTGATTTATGTTTATAAAACGCTTTATCCAAGGCTCTAGGCTTCAGGGAGGTGGGAGGAGACGGAATAGTATAAGAAAACTAATCAACCCATGGCAGCTAGAGGTCAGAAACAAGAGGTCAGGGATAAGAATATCTTCTTCCAGGTCATGCTCTGTCCACATTTCCCATGAACTCATCAATAAATTAATCTGCTGACAAATATAAGGCTTCCATAATCCAATGAACATCCAAATATCTACCTCTGCAGAGCTGATGGTTTAGGGTGGGATTTTACACCTAAACTGTAACATTCTGAACCTGGTCAAAAGGCTCATGATCATCTCATTATGAAAAATGCATTTAGTCCTTCTCTAACAGTTAGCAAAGTCTTAATGGTCCCACCGCTGTTGAAAAGACCAAGACCAAAGTCTCTACTGAGACTAAAGTTACATTCTTAGATGTGAACCTCTGTAAAAGTGAAAGGGAATCTCCCACAAGAAAGTGCCCCAAGCCCTCTGAGATCTAGTTCTAGGGAAAGAAACCACACTGGGGACTCTGTGCAAGGCTCACTTTATGAGACCCTAAGGGCCATACTAGGTTTTTTCAGTGTTTTGGGCAACAAGATAAACATGATTATCTTGTTTGGGACCATTCAAGGCACTGGCCATGAGGCCTCAAAGGACAAGACAAGATCACAGCTATGGACACCTGGCTCCAACCTCAATTAGGTAGATAAATAGGGTAGCTACAAGCCTGCCAGCACCTCCAGTAAAGGCCTTTCTGGAGAAGATAGAGTTTCATAAATTAACATAATAATGTATTACTTGAAAAGTCCTCAAAAGAGATTGCTTATTCCTGCCCAGATTCCCATATTTTCTTCAGTCTCCCCTTCTTTGTTTGGAAAACCAATAAATATGGATATCCCTGAGAAAAATAAAAGTAAATAATTCTAATATTTAAGAAAGCTTTCAGGTAAGAAATAAAACAGAAAGACTTGCTGAGTGCATTGAAAGTAGTTCCACAGCATAAACATTCACATTCTAAAAGAGAGGATCAGGAGTTGTATTACAGTTTTCTGCAGGAATGGAATGAATAGAAATATATGTTTGTGCTTGTAGGTGAGCATTTATAGCTGGAGGTATAGGATAAGACACAGAGTAGTCCACAATGGATATTTGCAGGGTCAGAGTTGAGAGAATCCAGCAGCTACTCAATTAAACAACACAAATGGCAGAAATTAAGGGTCAAGCATAGGTTATGGCCTGGAAACCCAGTGTAGAAGCACCTGTAGGAGACCATAGTTGAAGGCTAAAACAACTGGAGACCTGGAAAGTATATCCAAAGGGAACAGGAGCAAACTTCAGGCCCACTGAGGAAGAATGGCACTCTTCCTCCGTTTCTATATTATTTCATCCTCTCTGTTTCTATATTATTTCATCCTAGATGTAAGAGTATATGTTGGTGAAACATGAGGTAGGAGCAGGTCTTGTTCCTTTAGGTTGTGGGCCTATATGTCAACCATCCATAGATATACATAGAACTGTGCTTTCCTATTTTGATAGACATTTTCTAATCCATTGAAATTGCATCACCAAGATTAATAATCACAGAGGCCTAGAAAGGAATTGGACAAAAGGAAGATTTAAACCCTATATGGCAAGCAATGAACTCTGTAGGTCTATGTTTAGCACTTAGTATGGGTTATGGCAAGGTTTAAACTCCACAGATCTTGACTGATCTCATCCAAATGTCCTTCCAGTTTGCAGTCAACCAAAGTTTCTCTCTTGGGCTGGCTCTGCTCACTGAATATGACAGTTGGGAGACGGTTCAGATTCCTGGGATCTGCAGCTTCTCGAGGGTCTCACTAGAGCTTTGATTTCACTCTCCTAGCTTTACACTTCATCATTTCTGAGGCTTCTGACAGAGACAGCAACCATCTCGTATTAAGGCACCTGGCTTCCCTGTTCTTTCTTTGAAATCTAGGTGAAAACTTCCATAACCCCACACCTCTTGCCTCCTTAATGTCTGGAAATCCAGCACCACGTAGATGCCAGTGGAACCTGCTGCCTGCCCAAGCAATAGCCAGTGTCCTTTGATCTGGGAGGAAGGGAGCAAGGGAGACTTCTGGTTATCTGGATTACTAAACTCAGATACTTCCTTCCCTAAGCAACCTTGAGAGTCTTTTCACAAGGAAAAGCATTTCAGGGGAATTTACCCTTATTCAGCTTTGAGCATGTGACATACTGAGTCTGGAAAATTTCTGAGATGCTGCTGTTCTCCCTCTCTACTCTCATTCCAAAGTACTTGGCTTCTTTTGAATGCTGTTAATGCTTTTCAGAATAATACTAAAGGCCTCAAACTTATAGTCTTTCTTTCTGGCCAAATAACAAAATTCTCTACTGCCTTAGCTTTAATTTTATTCAGTTCTCACTGTACATCTGGCAAAAAGCAGTCGGCATTAGCCATGGTTCCTTAACACTTGCTCTGCAAGATTAATTATTCACCACCTGTTAATTCACCCTCACATAAAGTCTTAGACATGGATAATATGTAAACGACTTCTTCAGAAGAATAAAACACATATTGTCTGTAGTCTAACTTCCAAAAGAATCCTCATTCTAGCCTAAAACCTCCTGACCCTGGCCTTTATTATCTGTATTTCTAGCATTATTTTAATTTTCTGAGCTCCTAGTAAATTCTCTTATCAATCTCTATTTATCAAACTTCATGGCTTCTGTTGCCTATTTCTCTAAACTATCCAAAACCCCTCCCAAAACCAGTTCCTTCTGCTTCTAAATCATGTTATAAGGTATAATCATAAGTTTATTCCTGGAGGCAATTTAATGTATACACTTATGCTTTATTTTGTAATAAAAAAAAATCTCCAGAAGATAAATTTCTAATTGCTTCAGTAAAAATAAGGCAAGAGAATGAGAACATGTTTAAAAAAAACCAAAATGATGGAAATGAATCCAGAAAAATCAATGATTATAATCAGTCATAAAGGATGGAAAGTTTCAATTCAAAGATCGTAAAGTAATATAAGCCACCACAATTAAAATATAATTTTTAAAAAGCCCCCAGGCTCTGATTTCTTATTGTTGAGAAATTTAGAGAGGAATTAATTTAAAGTAATTGAAAGAAGCAGTATTTTCAAAGTCTTTCCTGGGAGGAAGTATTAATCTGGTTCCAAAACCTGAGACAATCCTACCAACGAAGAAATCTAAGGCCAGCCTCTCTAATGAACATTGATGAAAAGTCCTTCCTAAGCTCTTGGCAAGCAGAATGCAGCAGATTGTCAAGGAGATTACACAACATGACCAAATTTAGGGGTAGGTCAGTGTATGTAAATCAAAAAATGTAGTACACCACATTAATAGAAACACAGACAGAATCGCATGGTCATCTCAATAGATGCAGAAAAAGCGTTTGACAAAGTCCAACAAACATTCATTATTAAACCTTTAAATAAGATTGGAATAGATGGTCTTTTTTGTGGGGAAGAGGGATTCACAGAGTATTGATGATCTCACTGCCAGATTAGACTCGTAGTGATCTGCCTGTTTACAGCCTCCTAAAAGCTGGAATTATAGGCTCCCGACGTGCCCAGGCTCCACTGCCAAATCAGTGCACCCCGGAGGCGGGGCCAGCATGGCAGTCCTGGGGATTGAACTCAATTGAGTCTATTCTAACATATTTTATGTGCCTTCACTGTATTGACTAGAAAAAATACATGTAATTTTAAAAGGTTGACATTATTATTAGGTCATTCTTGTAGGATTCATCGGTAATGTTTTTAGAAATATTTTCCAATTCTGCATTCTTTATATTGTGCTCTCTTCTGATATATAGTTAACTTCCATTTTCTTTGAAGAAAAACAATAGTTTCTTTCCTGATTCATCAATATTTTATTTTAAAAAGTGCATGTTCCTTAACTTCTATCTTTCCAGTAATTTTTATATTAAATCTCAGTTTAATTTGGCTCTGCATTTTTCTTTTCAGGAATATTTTATTCATAATTTTATCTTATTTTTCTGAAACAAATAAAGTAGTAAAAGTAGCATCTAGGAATTTACTACTTAAAAACAAAGGAGCTAAAACCCTACGGCACTGTTGGTGGGAGTGGAGACTAATAATAATCACAGTGGAAATCAATGTGGAAGTCTTTCAAAAGATAGCCGGGCGTGGTGGCGCACGCCTGTAATCCCAGCACTCTGGAGGCTGAGGCAGGAGGATTGGTGAGAGTTTGAGACCAGCCTGGGCTACAAAACTGAGCTCAAGGCCAGCCTGAATTGCATAGTGAGACCCTGTCTCAAAAAGACAAAAAAAAAAAAAAGATAGGATTTGAGATCCCCTTGAAATCAGCTATTCCCCTTCTGAGTATTTTCCCAGAGCTAAAACCATCATACCACAGTGATATATTTGCACCCATGCTTATAGAAGCACAATTCGTCATAGCTAAATCCTGGAAATAATCTAGATGCCCATTAACTGAGGAATGGATAAGGAAGATGTGTTATTTTCTACACAATGGATTACTAATCAGATATAAAACAGGATAAACTTGAGATATTTGTTGGTAAATGCATCCAGCAAGAGACCATTCTCTTAAGTGAAATAAATCAAATCCACATGTGCAAACATCACATTGTTTCCTTAGTGTAAGAACCTGAAAGAAGAATATGGGCGAATCTGAAGGGTATAACAGATACTGGGAAAAGGTAATGGATTTATTTAAAATGAAAGAGTTACTGACTTTAAAAGAAGGACCAAAGAGATAATGGGGAGAATAGAATTTTCTACATATGCAAGTAAGATTGTTTGACAACTGAACTGTATATACTGCTGATAAATGGAAACGAGCATATAATGCTTAATGTGCTTTGTCTCCTTTTGAAAATTGTTTCTCTTTTTTCTGTCCTTAATTTCTTATATATTTCTTTTTTTTTCTTTCTTTTTTCAAATTTGTATGCATATATCTGGTAATATGAACCACTGGCTGGAAAACAACACTAGCATTACGACAAATACTATGAAATTCATATCATTTAGTTAAGTGAAATTTTGTATCACTTGTAATCTTTCTATTTTAATACTATTTTTTTGTCTTTTTAAGGCAGGGTCTCATTATGCAGTTCAGGCTGGCCTTGGGCTCACTTTTGTAGCCCAGGCTGGTCTCGTACTCACACTGATCCTCCTGCCTCAGCCTCCTGAGTGCTGGGATTACAGGCATGGGCCACCACGCCCGGAAATACTATTTTGTACTCACTTAACAAAACAAAAAACTGAATCCTCTTTACATTATGTTAAAATATTATTATGCACATGTTATTAGTGAAAAATTTGAGATTCACAAAAATGACTGAAAAACACACCAAGAGTTGCATGTGTTCCTTCTCTTCAGTGGTACAGATAGTTTTCCTTCTGTCAGTAAAATATGAGGTGTATGAAATATTTCATGAACTCTTACATTGCTACCTTTAATATTTTGTTATTAATTCAAAAGCAATAGACATATTCTTTTGAGTCTGCTCACACATTTTTGCACAAGAACACCGCAATTGTGCACATTAATGGGGTACAGTGTGATAATTCAACACATATATGTAGTTTGAAATGATCAAATAATTTTCCTTTTCTTTAGCATTTATCCCTGTATTGTGCTAGGTTTCAAACTCCTCTCTTTTAGTTCTTTTCTTTAAAAAAGAAAAAAAAAAAAAAGGATGAACTGTTGTGAATCAGTCACTTTACTGTACTGCAGCAAACTGGCACTCACTCCTTTTAGTATTCATGGGTGGTGTCTGCTACTAAATTTGTTTGTCTCTTCTTCCTGAAGTTCTCTCCCTCTAGTGACTACTACTCTACATTTTATTGCTATGACACAAATTTTTTACCTTCCACATACAAGATAAAACATGCAGTGGTTGTCTTTTTTTTTGGGTCTGGTTTATTGCACTGAGCATGGTATATACAAGTTCCATCTGTGTTTCTGAAGATGACCGAATTTCATTTTTTATTGGCAGAATAATATTCCATGGTATATGCATAGCACATTTTTCTTAGCTGTTATCCCAACTATGGGCATCTTGGTTGATTTTATTCTTGGTTATGGTGAATAAGAGCTGTGATAAACATAGTATGTATTTTTCAGTAATTTCTGAAAATACTACAGAGTATACTCTTGTGTCTGCCCTTGAAAACACTTGTTCAATGGCTAGTTCACAATTTTAGAAATGTCGTATCTCAATATAATTCAGGAGAAAGTTGTAAGATTGTATACCAGGCCTTCTACTTATCCCAGGCTGAGTCATCTGCATTCTCTTTGAGTATTAATTTCATCTATCAAAAGGAGGAGATAGGCTAAAGGAACTAAAATCCATTTCAACCCCATGGTGCAATTTTTTATTTTTTGCTTTTCTCATTTACACTTGTGAATCATTTTCACTTAGCTATGAATGATAATTCAGATGAACTCCATAAAGTCAATCCAAATGATTGTATTTGTACGTATATGTAGATACAGCCAGGCCGCGAAATACCTAATAACTGACAGCAGTACACAACATTTACGTGGATCCTTGGCTTTGCACAGCATGTGGGATGGTGAAGGAAGTGTATTTTTTTTATTTGATCAGTCCAGCTCTCAGTTATGTTTGCGCTCTCATTGCTCTACTTAAAATTCTCTTATGTTTTGTCCAGAACTGACCTGTTCTATCTCATACATGAAAGCTTCACATTAAAAGAATATGAGGTAGCAAATATCTTTACTGAAGCGCTGTTGGCAGCTGAAACCACTGACAACTTCCTGACTGTGATTCATAATCTATATTGGTGCCTTTGAGACAGCAGGGTATTGATTTTTCCGTGTCTATAATCCAAGACCATATACAGAGCTTGTTAGACATCTGTGGGAATATAAACTGAGTTCTGATACAAGTTAGGAAAGTGCTCTTAGTGGGACACTTAGTTTTGGTCTTAGAGAAAATCTTTATACAAGAATAATGTTAGTGAACATTTTAAAACAAACAATTCAATATAAACTGTCAAACGCTAAAGAATAGAATACTTTGAATTTTTTTTCTGAAACATTTACATAAAATGACTTTCTCCAGCAGGTAACAGGCTATCTTTTAAATAAGAATTGGTACTATATTTTAATTTAATAGTCTCATAATTTCTACAGAAATTTATTTTCTTCTGCATTATACATACTAATTTTTACTTGATAAAAATAGGATGAATTTTACATTTCCAGGATGATAAATGGAGGACGAAACTGCTAAAACAATCATATACTCTCAGCATAAAGCAGTTTATAAATAAATAGAAAATACAGAAATTTCCTTAGGTCTGATAGAAGTTGTGATAATTTCTAATCTATCATGTAAAAATCAGACCAAGAAATACAAAAGCTCTTCTTTAAAAATTAGACATCTCAAAGAGCTGGAGATATGTTCAACAATAACAAAATAAATAATGTTTAAGTCCATCCCTTTAGGAAGAAAGTGTTGCAAAGTCAGGTATATACATATTTTCACTTATAAAATAAAAAATATGTTATTTTATGCATAGCAGACTTGCCAACACACTTGCAAATGAATATCATTTTAAATTGATAGGAATAGATATTTGGGGCTGGGGAGAAAGCTCAGTGGAATAAATGCTTGCCTAGCAAGTGCAAGGTCCTGAATTTGATCTCTGGCACCACCAAAAAGACCCATAATATAGATATTTCATTTGAACTTTTTTAAATGTATAGCTTCTAGGAAATACTGTTTAAGTTAAGTATGCCTTTCATACTTGGATATAATACTCTACCATTAATTTTTAATTAACTGAGTCTATTTGTATCAGTATATTTAGATCTGCCTGATGATCACATTCATCACAGGGACTTTGTACCTGCCATGGTACACATCTTCTTTCTTCTTTCCCATCTCTTCCTCCCCCTTCAATACAATCCCCCCCCCATTATTTATGTTTTCTGTTTCCGATTTCCCTCTTCTGTCATTTTTTCTTTTCCCTTTTTCCTCCTACCCCTGAGTTCTAATTCTCATTTTAATATTTTCTTCCTCTATCGTGTATTTCTTTTCATAAAAATATTTCCTAATACTTCTAGTCAACACATTTTATGCTAAAACCTATTAGTTCTTTACCTACTCTATTCATTTGTTCTTCCAATAATGTTGAAGATTTTTAGACAGTGGCTGCGAAACACAGCTGTGTTGAATATTGGGGTCAGGGTTAGGCAACTAGCAAAGACTATATTCAAAATTCAAAGCCTGGCACGATGACTCAGGAGACCACACTCTTCATGTAGAGCATTTTAAGCAAATTAATGGTATAAAATTGAATCAATTCATTTCATTAACACCTTCAGTATCTCATATAGGATTTCTCAGTATATATTAATATAAATTCAATCATAGATAAAAATAATAAAGAAAATAAATATCCAAAATCATATGATGAACAGCAATTGTATTCAAAGTATTATAATATTTAATATTCATTTTATGTAAAAATTGTGAATGTGATAAAAGAGAAGCCATCACCTAATTCATCAAAAGCTTAATTGAAAAAATCTTTCTATAAATAAGAGAAAATTTCCTAATGCAAAAAGGAGCACACGAGGGACATTAGAGCAAAAATTGCATTGTAACAGAAAGAAAATTAAATGATGATAATTACAAAGCAATCTCTGAAAATTATTCACTATGAGAACCAGCAAAGTCAATTTAGTCATTTTAAATGCTTCACAGGCCTTGCAAAATCTCAGGGAAATGAAGTGGAAAAGCACAGTAAGAGGAATGATTGAGAAGAAAAATCACCTGATGACATGTAAAGCTCAACAAAAATTCACAAAACTGAAAACATAGTAATGTTAAAACACTAACTCATAGCAATGAAGAGGAAGGCTAATCAGGAAAAGTAAACAATAATGAAATATCTTACAATCAAACTGAAAGAAATTTGTAGGAGAAATGTAGAAAGTACCCTAAATGACAAAAAGTAAGTCTAACAACAATAAACTAAAATTTAATGGAGAAATTAAAAAGAGGGCATGAAGAAATCAAATTAGAATGGCTTTGTACTCAATGTTTAGAATTGTCAGAGGCAATAACCAATTTATTATGAATTGCCATGGAAAAGGGAACAGGACCAGTGAAAGTAGTAGTTAACCTAATCTTTCTGGATTAAGTGGAGAGAAAGGACTTAATGCAAAAACAAAAGTAGCTAAGCCTATCATAGAAATTCATCTGCATAAACAAAAAAGGTCAAACACTTTGCATTTTAAACTTTAAACTCCAATTTAGCATTTTTAAGAATGTGAGTGAATTTCCTGAAGGACATTACACCAAAATTTGTGGCAAACATTACATTTAATGAATAAAGGTTGGACAATTCTTTTCTAGATAATGATGAAGATGGTAGTAAAAAAGCTTTCCCTGTTATTGCTCTTTTACTATAACATTAGAGCTCCTTTCTATTGTAATGAAGGGAGAGAGCAGGGGAGGTAGAAGAGGAAGGAACGGAGAAGACAGAGTCTGTAAAGCAGGACTAGTTTAGATCCAGCAATTTGAGGTCTGATTAAGACTATTAATTATTAGTTACTTCTCTGAACCATGTAGCAAGTACTGAGGGAAAGGTGGAGCCCAATGAACAGCAAAAATACAAATATATATATTTGTAACTGGCTAATTCTCCCAATAAGTAATATTGGTGTTTGGAGGAATGGTTAGTTTTGCTGGGTTTGACTCAAATGAGTGGTGTTCATGTCATCTGAATGATGTAAAAGTTATGCTGGCTTTATGTAACTCCCAAATCTAGAGGGAGTAGCTTTAAGTTAGTGCAGTTGACATCCTGCAGCGTGGACTGGAAAGAAGCAGTCTGATATTTTTTCTCTTTATTTTTCATACTAGTATCTCCACTAACAATTTCCTGCCCTGTCCTTGCAGGGCAGGAATAGATGATAACTGTTAATATCTCTTATGTGTCTAAGATATAAAATCAAGACAGTAAGAAAATGTGCAAAAGAGATAATTTGGAAGAAGTGTCATTCCTGCATACTTCTCCCTTTGACCTTTCACCTCTGAGCAGTTAAAACTAAAGGAAGTAGACTGCACTGTCAGGGCTGCTTCTCCTTGAGTAGCTCTAGTGAGTAGCAAATGACAAGAATGACTAAGTGAATTTCATCCACCCGGGGCATCTCCACCCAATGGATTAATTCATTTCATTTCTGTACACCAAAAATTAGAGCACAGTCTTTTGACTTTGCCCACATATTTTTAAGGACAGAGCATCACAGAGAAATGCATAAGAGAACATAATAAAATACTGTACAACAAATTAAAGTAGGTACATTATATGAAGCACAATAGTGCAACAGATGGACCAAGAATATAAAATAAATTTAAGAATGTACTATAACAGGTATGAAAATATACTAAAAAATAAGACAGAAAACCTGAGTAAACTCAGTATGAACGTTAGATCCAAAACATTACCTAATTGATAATAAACTGCATAATTATTTGTAGGTGACAGACTAATTAAGATATCTATCAGAATCAGTGAATTAGTAAAATGAACCTGAAACTTCAGGAAAGTTGTCAGATACAAGGTTCGCTTATGGCAGTTAAACAGCTAGAAATAATAGTATTTAATAAGATTCTTAAAATTAATGTAATGTGGAATTCATGTCATTTACAGTGAATTCTAATTATTACTAAAGAATATTAAAGGCAATGCAGGTAAAAAGAGATATGCATGGCAAGAATGTAATAATATGAAATCAATTCAAACCAAATTCACCTAAAATATCAAGTATCTATAAAAAGTGATTCATTTTAATGGATGATGGTATTAAAAATTTACAAATGGTTCCAAACACCATAGACATATTGCTGAATATGTCAGAGGGGCACAGCTTAAGGACCTCCGAAGGCCAAATCTAGAACAACCAAAGCAACAAAATAAGACAAAAAATTTTATTTGATTATAACACAAATGATAGGGGCAAATACTCATGAGCTAAAGTATATATACTGTATATATATATATATATATATATATATATATATATATATATATTTTAGGAGTGGTGACTAACCTCCTATAGAGAGAATTCTACAGCTACACAAATGCTTTTCCTTAAAGGGCTGTGTCCTAAGTTTCCTCTCCTTAAGACCTGCAAGCAGTGACTTCCCTCAATGAGTGTTGTAGTGAAAGTCAGAGATGGGGCAAGAGGAAGAGTAACTTCGCAGAATCAAAATCTGGAAAACAGTATAGAAGCTAGATAACTGTGACCAACACCAACAGTTTCCCGTTCAGATTGATAGTACAGATACACGTGATGAAAATAGCCCTCTCTTCTCTTATCAAACTCACCAAATTCTACAATCCTAGTCTATTGTGAGAACAATACCAATTTTCAACAGCAATGATCCTACGGTACCCCTACATAGTACTTTAAGCTTCCTAGAACAACAGACACAAAGAAAGGCAGAAAACATCGCCTCATACAAGTTGACACACATAGGTGCTTGGTGAAATCCATACTCATTAGTTTAAAATCAGACAAGGACAATAGAATATCAGGAAATGAAGAGAAGCATGATTTCTAAGACTGGAAAGTTACTAACTCAAACTTTATCATTACTAAACTCTAAATAGATTGTATTATTTCTGGATAAGAAATTTGTGTTATGTTTGATTAACCGCCTAGTCACTATAAAAGACATTTAAACTTTTTATTCAAAAATATCAAAATTGTAATCATTATGAAATAAATGCATTTTTAGTGAGATGGCGTTATTTTGCCAACAGCTCTTGGACCACTCCTAACAACATGTTGTTGCTGAACAATTTACCCTTTGAGCTGCTGTCAACGATCTTTCCTTATGTAATACGGTAAGTAGTATTCACAGGGAGCTAATATCCTAAGATCAGTTGTATCATCACCTAGAAATAATGTAACCTTACGTAATTCTAGGGAAGTAGCTGCACAAAAGGGTAGAACAGGAAGGGAGGGAAACTGCAGCCTAGAGCAGATTCACAATGAAAGAATAAAATTGAAACTAACTTAATTCTAATAGGTGACATGATTGTTACGTTACTATTTTTTTAATTTTATTTATTTATACTATGGCCAGCTCACCCTTCGCTGGGGGTGGGGCTGGCATTGAATGTGGTTCTGGGGATTGAACCATGGTACCTGCAGTTGGTGAAGCTTGCCTAAGCAGGTGCTTTAGACCACTAAGCTATCCCACTGGTCTCTAAATTACTATTTTTCTGAAAGAAATAGTTTCCTTCTTTGATAGATCATCAAATCTGAAAAAAGAGCCCTTAATTGAAACCCTAATAAATTATCTTTCTCATATAAGGCTTTAAGTGGGATCATATAAAAATTTTGGATTACATCACACTCATAAATCTGTTCATCAGGATTATTCTCTATTCAACATAGGCTTTTCAAGTGATATGCTGCCTAATATCAGATATCTATGCATATTTGCAAGACATTTAAACTTTTTATTCAAAAATATCAAAATTGTAATCATTATGAAATAAATGCATTTTTAGTGAGATGGTGTAATTAATGTGCACAACTAGAGAGATTCAATTATGAGCAAGTTCCATATAAGAAATATGATGTGCCAAGGGAATAGAAGGAAAGAATAAAAGTTTAAAATACTTTCCATGAAAAGCTAATTTCTTTTTTAAATCATTTAAGCATCTAAAAAATTGTTTAAAGTAGCAGTTCTTAGAAACGGTGTCAGCTTATCTAAAGATATAAATTAATTCTCATGACATTTAAAAAAATTAATATTCATTTTCTCTTTAACTTTATATCTACTAATATGTGATTAACTGGGCATTTATGACCAAATTCACAGAGACCTCGCATATGGTTGGATGGATTCTGGAGGTCTTTTGTTTTTCAGTGGGATTATCTAGGTTCTCTAGCCACTTTCTAGTACAGAGAACAAGGACTGATTCTAGAATACTATGCTACAATCATGTATTTCTTTAATGGTCACTATGAAATAGTATCATTCACATCCAAGTCACAAATGTTTTGTGTTTCTGAATTTGTCTGCTTCTTGGGAACGAATGAGAAGAGGACAGGAATTCTGTAAAGCTTCTATTCTTCAGATCTTGCAAGGGCGTGCTTTACTCTTTTTTCAGTCAAACCAGCAACATTCTCTTTAGGTTCTTCCTCATCTCTTTTTAAAATTTTATTACACTCAGATTTTTATTACACACAAATTTTTATTACACTTCCCTTCTTTCCTTTTCTTTTTTTTTTTTTTTTTTTTTTTTTTACAAAAATGGAATTCCCTAAGACAGTATTTACTTCTTTCTAATCTAATCATTTAGATATTTTCTACTCTCTGAAAGAGATGGATGGAGAGCAAGGGAAAGAGGCCAAGAGAGAACACGAGCTTTTTCCTCTACATGGATGTGACCTGCTTTACATACATGTAAATGCTTTTCCATTACTTATTGAAAGCTTATTTTTGGACAGAACTCTGCAACCTGCTATCACATTTGGACTAAAAAGTCTAGTTCATTGTTCATCATGGAAGAAATACATGTGTTACAGTTTCTATCTAGATGTCTCTTCAAAGCTTTCTGGGCTGAAAAGTAAGGCATTTAAAACATGATTGGCAGGGTCTGGGTCAAAGACATAGGTCAGCAGGTTCATGATCTATAAGGATGTGTGTTCTTTCTTGGATCCCCCCCCTTTCTTCTGTGTGCTTTTGAACCCCACGATGTGGCAGATTGCCCCCCCACCCGTGCTCCTCTGTCATGCCTTTGTGCCTTGGAACCAGCCGTTGATGGGCTAAACCTTGAGCTAAAATAAAATCATTCTTTAAGTCATGCATGCTGGGTATTGTGTTGTAACAATGAGAAAGTGACTAAAACAGTGTAGTGGATCAAAACTTCTTCAACTGATAACGTATAGGAAGCAGAGAGAGAGGAGAGGACTAGAGCTGTAGTACCCTGAAAGGGCATTCCCCAGTGAGTGAACTTCCTGCAAGTAAGCCACATCTCTTAAAGGTTGAATCTCTTCCCTGATGATTTAACCTTTACTAGGTGAACATTTACAAAAAATGTTCCTGAAATAGAAGTCTGTGATCATATCAGTGACGGAAAGCTTGTAGGAATACACCATAACAAATAGTACATTTTGCTATCATGTAACCTAAATGAGCCTTCTCTAGCATCTCATGGAAGAGCTAGAGTAGCACTGTCTTGGTTACTTTTCTCTCTCATTGCTGGGACAAAATATCTGACAACAAGAATTAAAAAAGGAAAGGTTTATGTGGCTCACAGTTTGTGGAGGTTTCAGCTCACATTTCGCTGGTTCCAAAGCAGAGTGGCACACAGCAGAGGGTAGCAGTTTGTGGTGGAAGAAAACAGCAAAAACAAGAGCCAAAGGGAGGAGCAGTGGCTGCAGCAGCTAGCAAGCCGCTCTCTCCTTGTTATATTCCAGTTATCTGCCCCATGGCAGCTGTAACATTCCCACCATAATCCCAGAATCATATCATAAATTCATCACTTATTCTGGAAGCCTGTCCCAGTGACTTCATAAGGTTTTGGGGGCCACATAGGCACAAACCACAACAGCCGCAATATCTGAATATGAATTGCATAAATGATATGGATCATCAAAAAAAAAATTCAAGAGCTAACTGAGACCCCTGGAATCAGTATTTCCATAGTTTATTAGTTAGTAGAAGATCATTTTCCTCATACTGCTGTCTTTCCCTGTCCATGTCGCCTATAGCATGTTCCTGTTTTACCATTCTTTAGAAACACTGGTCTTCTTCTTGATTTCCATATCTACATGCTGGTACCCACTGAAGGACTTCTAAATTTTCCTTTTATTCTATTTGGAATGATTTTCTGAACTCTATCCTTATTTATTACCTGCTGCTTCCCATTCTTTTCTCTCTGGATAATTATTTTTATGTCAGACTGAAATGCAGTCATTCAGAAACTAGTCCATTCTCTTTCTCTTGCACCTCAAATTTGTCCCATATTTTACTCATTCACTAATATTTTCCTATAATATCTTCATCACTATTAATTGAAGTATATAACCTATGGATATTAATGTGGTTATTCTAATGGTGGTTGGCCTTTCATAAGCTTCATGAAGACATAAACTCTGCCTCTTGCTCACTAATAGATTCTGAATTTTCACAACAAAGCTATATAGAAATTGTGCTCACTACATGTTGTTGAATGCATGAAAGTTTGAATGAATTGTATTACTAATGAGAAACTCTTGTTATTATGACTCGTGAATTACATGTTCATTGCTCTGGAAAAATTTGAATCATAAAAACTTCAAGTTGCAGGCTTTTCTGTTCTTTATCCGTTGTCATTGAAACTGCTCTTTTAAATAGTTCCAGGTAAAGACAGTTTGAGGAAGAGTCCTCAAAAATAATTAATACAATAATATAAATGCACAGAAGAAACAGCCTTTAAATCAAGGTAGCATGCTATAACTTATTAGCATGCTAAACTCAAGATAAGCAACCTCAAGCCAATCTGTTATCAGTCATATTATGTCATTCTGCCTGGTATTTGCTCTCTGGAATCCTATTTCCTTTTTCTGCAATTTGTTTTCTCATAATCTAATTTCTGAATGTCATTCAAGAGCCATGCCTCATACCTACCTTCTTATTGAGCCCAGTCAGGCTTCCCCTCAGGAGTATCCTGGTGTTTTACCCAGAATCTCTTTGTCCTCTTTGGCTGGAACACCGTGCTGCTTTCATGGAACCAAAACTTGGTCCCAGGTTGTCATTCAGCTGTTGTTCTTTGCAATGTCATTCCCTTTCCGCTCAAATTGGTGGATGATAAATAGTAACTCCATTATCATTGCACTAAATACTATAACACTCATAGTAGAGTAAAATCAGTTCTCCGTTCATGTCCTTTTCCAGGCACAACACTAGGATAGCTTACTGGTATATTTTGCTCATATTTTTTATGGAGTTTACCTTAGCATTTTAAAGATAACATACTTAAAAGAAATACATTTTTAAGAGCCCTGCTGTATTGTACATCTGACACAGGTTTGCCTCCAAAGGCAGGCAAGCTCCAGGGGTGTCCAGAGGAGATCCAGTGTTTGCTGTGATAACCTCATCACTCTTTCAAGACGGTGATGCAAGTGGCCAAGAGGGCAAATATTCAATTTCCATCTGAAGTTAACTGAATTTTATATATAAGAAATTTGCCATACAAAGTCACAGCTGAAGAAATGTATGATATATTTAGGAAATATGGGCCTACTTGTCATATCCAAGTGGGCAACACACCTGAAACTAGAGGAACAGCCTATACGGTCTATAAAGATATCTTTGAAGCCAAGAACTCTTCTGATGTGACTACCTGTCAGGATTCAATGTCTGTAATAGATACTTTGTACTTTTGCACTATAATGCCAACAGCCTTTTAGAAGATGGACACCAAGAAAAATGAGGGATAGCTGAAACTCCTCAAGGAGAAATATGGCATCAACACAGATGCATCAAAATAAGCTCTGTAGGTTCATTGTGCACTAAAGTGCAAGTGACCGCTGTCACTTTTTTCTTTTTAATCAATACTGAGCATCTTGATGTCTTGAGATTCAAAAGAAACTTTGATACATATTGGAATATATGATGTTAATGAACTTATACATTTGTGTAAAACAAAGAAAAATGAAAATTGAGACTAGATTTTTAATTAATAATATTCACTGGTATGAAAATTGGAGGTTTTCCAGATCTGTTTTAAAGGCACAAGTTTTGTGACACCAAAATAAGCATTTGAATGTGCAAGACAATGTAACAGGGCCCAGGAGAGCACAGTTGTCCTGGCACTCCTCCTACCAGCTACAGGGCAGAGGAGAAGACATTTAACTGTCT
Organism: Myocastor coypus; assembly: GCA_004027025.1. NCBI lineage: Eukaryota > Metazoa > Chordata > Mammalia > Rodentia > Myocastoridae > Myocastor > Myocastor coypus. The sequence goes on from PVJA010001152.1 coordinate 95,682, forward strand.
TGTACCCCTGCCAAGGACTAAGCTAAGTGACCATGAATGATCTTGTTCTTCAGTGCTCAGAAACTTCACATATTCTGTGCCTTTGGCAGAAAGGCCTCTGTGGAAGGGAACTCTCCCAAGCCCAAGCTGATTGGAAATTTGGACTCTGCCCTGAAAGCCTGAGTTCTTTCTTTAAGGAAATGTCTTAAGTGGTCCATTCCTTTCCCAAACTATGATAGGAGTAAAACTAACAACATATGAGAAAACTCAGCCAGACAGATTTTTATATTGTTTTATTGTCAAATTCATATACATATACATACATATGAAAAGTTATCACATTAAACTTCTGATTTTATACATTTTGGTATTTAGATTGAGGCTAACTGTATTTAAAGTAAAAAAGGTGAGTAAATTCAAAGAAAATTAGGGAACAAATATATTTTATTAATTAACTAAACTAAGAATATGTGATAATAATATGCATATCTATAAATGTCTCAAGAATAGTACACACTGGTTTAATAGCATATGGACCTGTTGACTTCTTAAGCTTTTCCTTTTTGCCACATTCCTCTAATATTGCTTTCCAAAATTTCATTTCAGTCTCTCCCTGACAGACGCAAGAGTTGGCTGATTGTGTTTGTTTTGACTATTTGTACGTTTGATTTCATCATCATTATAATTTCTGCTAGCTCTGCTTCACTGGAGAATATAACACACATAGGCCCTTCAACATTAATGGGTTTTCTACACTACTGAATTTTACTGTGACTTTGCCCTATCTCTAAAAATTGATCTGACAGCATAGACTACACCGCCACACAGGAACTGACAGTCAGTGACAGCTACTGGGAGGAAGAAGGACTATGGAATGTAGCATTACATAGAAATCTATTCAGAAATGCATCTGCAAGGTCACAAAGGTTTCATTGTTTTAGGAAATGTAGCTTCATTAATGGACTAAATGGTTGAGTGTGAACTCATCAATATTTTGAAAAAGTTCTCTTCACTGATTTATTTGTACCCAAATTTTAGAGAATTTTTAAAGGACCTTTTCACTCCACATTTAGTAGAAAGGTTGACTGAAATTCATTATCTTCTCAGCACTATTCCCAGGATAACTTTAATCAAAGAGTTTTATATGGAAGACATGTAATTTCTATTTAATTAGATGGACTAAGGTGCATAGATGAGCTAATATTTCTACAGGCATCTCTACGGCTTTTTACAAGGGCTATTGTGTTTTACAGTGTTACAGGAATAAAAGAATGTTAAATCATGATTTTTACTAGGGCTGTAGGAAGAAAAAGCAATTATCTTGCATTGTAAATAGAATTATTCAAACTCATTTTGCCTTAAGCAAAAAGTATAAGGGCAATTTTTAATCAGGTTAATATATAAAGATTCATTCGATGATTTCTCAGTCATTAGAAGACAGCAATGCAAGTACCTTTTTGGACAGGTAAGTTTAATATGTGGATATATAAGGAGCAGTATGGAGCAAGAGAAGCAACCTGATTACATCAGATTAATTCATCTTTTAAATTTATTTATTTATTTATTTATTTATTTTATTATTATTATTTTTTTAATGGCTGGCTCAGTCTGCCCTTGGGGTGGAGCTGGCACAGCATGTGGATAAATTTTCTTTTATCCTAGTAGTGTGCTATTACTTTAACGAAAGTGGTGATGTTTTTGGTAAGAAAAAATAATCTACTTTTCTCTTACTCTATTAATAGAAAAAAATGAAGAAAAATTTAATGTTCTGTATTAGTCAATACATCAATTAAAATTTATTGAGCCTTTAGTATATGCCAATAATCATGCTACAAGAAATATATGCAGTGATTCCAGTAGTTAAGCTGCTTCTTAACTTGATACAAAGTAGAATATAAGGAGACTAATGGAGAATATTCTGAGCCAATTGACTACTCAAAATTAGATTATCCAGAGTTAATAGTTATATAAACTTTCAACTTATGAGCAAGATAAGCACAGGTAGAAAATAAAGTGTACAAGATAGGAAAGATCTAAGAAAAATGAGGAAAGAGATTTTTCTCGTGTGAAATGCTGACCTGAGTTAGCAGGATTTCTAATGTTACACTAAATCACTGAAGAGAAATGTAAACTCCTTATCCATGAGGCAAAGATTTGAAGAACCACTAAGTTGTTATTGCTGGAATTGGAGTTTGCTTCCACTTGATGGTGCTATTATGTTACCCAAGATATTATAGTGGAGATTAATTGATTAATTTTAGAAATAACCAACCCAAGGTTAATTTTATTACTTCATAAATAAAATAAATACTAATGTTAATGTATCAGTAAAGTCATTATAGTACTGAAATCAGTGAAAATAATAACAAAAGAGATAAGATACAAAACAGAGGCCTAATAAAATCAATCTGTCACATCTAAAATTGCTCCCAAAGTAAACTTATAAAATGTTGCCTAGTTTGTTATAAAAGTTACCATCCTTTCATATTTTTCTCTAAATCCAGAAAAAATAATACCAATTCTGCAACCCTAATAGAAAAACATAACTTCAGAAATGACCATGAATGCTAGCAGTGTTGGCTGCAGATTCAATTCAGTTTATTATGTTAAACCTAAGCAATTCTAATTTTAGTCTTATTTATATATTCACTTATACTTGAAATGTACATGTTCATATTTGAAAGCCTGTAAGTGCAAGGCAATATAAAGGTGCAGAAAAATAATAATTCATTATTCATTCATTTAATTTTCCAAATATTTGCCTAAAACTCAATCCATCAAGGACCAGCAACTCAACATTGAATCAGATATTATAGCTAAGCTAAGTGGTGTCAAAATCTAGCAAAGGCAAACATGTAAGGTGGAATTGCAGAGCAGAACATGTCCAATGTGAATGAGCACAGAAGGCAATGTGAATGAAGCAGGATGCGCAACGACTGAACAGAATGGTAGCCGTTTTTGTTTTTGTTTTTGTTGTTTTTTTACTGTCTTTCCTGTGCTCGATTAGAGAGGAAGGAAGTCACATATGTTTCAGACATTGAGTCAGATGAGAAGAAATATCTAGATTAATACTGGAGTCCAGAATGGGACCGTGAAAGGAAATGCGAGCGAGTGTCTTTTGAGAGGGACAGAGCTCTCATTCTCAGACACTGCAACTGATAATCAGTTCTTCGTGATGCGGTGGAAGGTAAGTAGAAAATGAAGAAGATAGTGAGAACTGCTTGACACAAGTAATGAAGATTTGAAGTAGCCACTGAAAGGAACATGGGAACGAATTGATCAAGAGTTACAACAAAGGATTAGCCTGGAAAGCTGAAAGTCTGTTTTTACAGAAAAGTGAATTTGCAATGATCCTGATCACCATTATTCTTGCCATTCATCACATTTTTTTAAACAGTACACTTTTTCTCACTTAAACTGGGTTAACAATTACTGTTATCATAGCGTTCTCCATTGTTGTCCTTTACTGAGTCAATTGAAAAGTACAGTTATGAGTGTAGAAAGCTGACTCTAAGTTCATTGTTCTCAAATATAAATTGAAATGACAATTAAACAATTGACTGTGTATCCATTTTAAAATTATCATTCTAGATTTTTTTTAACTACAATAAGCTCTTTTAGAGAATGTTCTTAACTCCTATTTTTAACACTCCATTTCCCCAGAATGTTTCTAATAAGGAGGTCTTTATCCTCAACTCTGAAACTTACATTTGACTTATCAATGAAGATAGGTCTATGTTGCAGTTTGTGTACTACATCCACTGTGAAACACCTTATTTTCTTCATTTACTACTTGAACTTGCATTTAAGACTTCAACACCAATTTGTAATCTTTCTATTTTAACACTACTTTGAATTCTCTTTTTTTAGAAAAAAGAATTCTCCCTTATCTAAAAAAAAATCTAACATTTCATTATGGAAGTCAATTTCATGCTAGAAGGAGCTAGAAGTGTTGGTCCTAACTTCTTGTTACTTATACACATAGTTGGGTAGAGTTCCAGTCCTTTCAGGTTTACACTGCCCAGGTTACGCCTGGAAGGCAGTAAGGGATGCTAAATCAATCAGGAACTTAGCAAAAAAGTTAAATGATTACACTGAATGATCAGCTGTTCATTTCTAAAAATATCAGGGCTGATAGCAGATTGAATATAATATGGTTTGCAATGTAAGGTACTATTAAGTCTTATGCCCTGTATCTACTGGGACAGTGAGTATTACACTTGTCAATTTCATGTATAATTTTCTACATTTTAGCATTTTTTTACATTTTGAAGAGAATTGGAGTGTTTATGATAATTCTATATGTATATAAAGCATATTCAACAGAAGCATTTATGAATTTATTGAATTTTAAAATGCACATAAATTGGTACCCCTAAAGGAAAAGTTGGAATCCATCCTAAAGTTGTGGTCAGCCTTCTTTTGGCACTGAACCTGCTTCTGTAATAGCAAAATTAGTTGTGCCTCTTCATTTTTGTTCACATCTTTAGGATACAATAATTTGATGTATAATTTCATGCAAAACCTGTTAATTCATTTCTGATCCATCTAATTCTAATTGATTGATTTTTTTTCCCTTAAGTGTATTTTACTGACAGTTATCCTGCATATCAAATATGGACACTGGGTCGAACAAACACAATTTAATTTGACAAGTTACGAAGATCTATTTCAGAGAATTTTATAGAACAAAATAATTGCTATTGCTTAGCTTGTCAAGATAGGCAACAAAAATCCCAGAATTTAAACACCGAGTTTAATACAGTATATCCCATTACAACATTCTTCCTCTTTTCATTTTATCTTTTCAGTATTAGCTCTGGATTGTAATTTTAACTGCAGTGTCGAAGAACCTACATGTCTGCATTCCTTCTTAATTTCCACAATGGGAGCCAGTATTTCCCATATGTCAGTCCCTATACTGGATCGGAATAAGCAAACTGTTGAAAACAATGGGGATATTTCGAATAATCACCATGGCATATTGAGAGATTTGTTTGGGTAAATTGTCACAGCACTCCCCAGTTTATATTATTTGCCTGCTGATTTTGTTACTGTATTTCTTATTGTTTAATATACAGCAACTAGCTCAGACACCTGCAGAGATGCTCAAAAAATCAAGCAGTCTCCAACTACAGAAAAGCATTTTCTTAATTCAAACAAAAATTTATTTTCTCCTGTTTTTCAAAGCATATGGCACAGTGTGCCCAATTTCTACAAAATTTCCCCGAAGTAGTGCTGTGCTAGCAATGATGATTTTTCAAGGAAGATTGCTCAGAGGAAAAAAAATAATAAAAGTAAGGCTTTCCTTGTGATAAATCCTGAAAATAAAAGCATCTTCGAATGCAAGCCAGGCGGATCAGTTTCACTTTCCAGAGGAGCAGCAGCATAACCTAGTGGAAAGACCCTAACCCAGGACTGATAGACAAGTTCGCAACTCTACCCTTGAGACTGCTAATTATTCCCTGACAAACCAGGCAAAATCGAGCCCATGTAATCAGCTCCCTGAAAGGAAAACAAATGAGGATTTGGTGTTAGGTCACTTGTAATATCAGAACAATTTAAAAGTCATAATAAAGTAAAATCATGCATATAATTATATTCCAAGTATTTGTTTTTAATATCAACTCAATAAAATGCCATGTTCAAGTGAACTTTGGATACACATTCATACAGAATTACAATGGATTTATTCATCCCAATAATGCATGTAATATAAAGGATTTTGATATTTTGCTCCTTAAACATTTAAAAGATTACACATGTGTGTCCTTTTTGTATATGGGTACTATATATATCCTACATATTATATATCTCTATTTTATCTAACTATAAGACCACTTTCAGGTAGAGTCAATTTTCTTCACTTTACTGATTCTAATTTTATTTATTTTTCTGTTAAAGGATGTATTTTACAGGTATCCCTTGAAAGGGTTGCTTATTGACAATTACTTAATTTTTGTAATCTAGAGATACTTTAATGTTACTCCAAAAGATTCATCCAGAAAAATAATTTAGACAAATAAGAGAAAAATATTTTAAAATTATATTAGGAGATGTATCATCACTTTAATGGTATAATATTATTTAAAAATATGTAGTGAAACTATCAGAGTATTTGAGACTGACAATGAGATTGTATTACAGTTCTGAGTATCAAATCCATATTGAGAAATAGAAGCTGGCTACATTAGCAATCATAAATATTATATATATTATATATAAATATTATATGTATTATATTTCTTCTTAAATATGTAATCTAAGGATTCAATTGAGATACATTGGCTATCTCACTCCTAGATACAGAATTTAGGAGCAAAATATGCTATTATACCAGTGAACAAGTACAGCAGAAATAGAAAAGGTGTTTTTAAAATTACAGCAATTGCTTTTGCCATTTCTAGCATTTTCTGGATGGATCTTTAGTCAGTGGTTCATAATTTCCCTGGGATTAATTTGCCAGCCCTCTGAAGACACTTATCTTATTTTCTGGAATTCAGAAAGGGATCAGCCTCCACACAATCTATTTCACTTATCTTTCAGAACAGCAGCACATGATGAAAGGAGATTCATGTTGAATGAATATATTTGTCATTGTCCGTGGAGCCTAGATTATAAGAATATGACCTAGATGATTTTTTCTAAACACAATAGGATATACTTATGCTTAAATAAATCCTAAGAAATTTAATAACTCTCATTCTTGCTAACTCCTATATTTAGTCCTAATTGATACCCTTACCTTGATCATAACTCATTTGCCTTATTAAAAGCATATATTCTTTATTATGAAAGAAAGCATAGAGATTCTTATAAATATTTGTACAATAAGTCATTAAGAGACTTATTTGTCATTGATTTTAATTGCAGTCTGGCTTGCTAAAACATCATTTATATGGATGTCAAAATACACATTCATGCTAGTGTTTACTTGAACATATACACAAAAACATACAACCACTCGTAGGTAGATAATATAAATGGAAGTATACTAGAGGTATGATAAATAATTTTAAATATTTCTCTCATTTCTTCTATACAAATGAACCTGCTTTCTGTGAATTTTCCTCATTTTATATATGAAAAGGAAGAGAGAAAGTAAGAGACAAGCAGACCCAATAAAACATAAATCAAAGTGCTAAACTTGTGAAATCTTGATAGCTGCAACTTCTCCAGGAGTGACAATATACGGGACACATTTCACTTTTAAACTTTTTTCCATTAGTTTTTTGACAGGAGTACACTAGTTCAGCTTTAATGAGATTCTAGTGTAAAAATTTCAGGGCTAAGTAAAAGAAACAAATCAAAAGGACCGAATGATTGCCATTTAATGTGAAAGAATGAAAGCGCAAACAATCATTGTATGACATCTAGCTGGGCTAGTCACTGCAGAATGACAGGTAGAACAATTCAAAGTTACTGATCTAAAGAAGGAATAACAGCTTATATGTTTGAAGTGTTCAGGAGATGAAGAAATAAAACAGACTTCAAGATAAGACATGGTTAGACCTTTTAAATTCCATGCCTTATTGTCAATATCATTTGAATGGTTTTGTATGGTTTTTTTGTCTGAAATCTTGTGATGGAGGGAATTAATTTCTGAGCTTCTCTATGCTATTTTGGTTTAGTCTCCAAACTTTTTAAGCTAAATAAGAATATCACTGATAATTTGCTTCCATAATCAAAAAATACATCTTACTGGTTGATACTGTATACATATTTGGGATCATACTGGTAGACAAAATTACAGAATACAGATTCTGATTTGAAAAGTTGATTATTCTCCTACTCAAAAATTTAATTTCGTGTTTTCCTCTCACAAAGAAAAATCATCATTTTTTCTATAAGCCTTATCATTGAAATAGCCCAGTCCAGTTACTGCTAGAAACAATAATCTGTAATTGCTGCTTTCAGTCCTAATTTGTCCTGTCCCTGCTTTTTCATCTCAATCTAATCTAAACCTATTTGACCAAATAAAATGATATTTACCTCATCCTCTGTTACAAGCTTTCAAGATTACAGGCTTCAGGAAAAATCAATACAAAATACCAGTTTAGCAGCAGGTTTGTGCTTGGTAAGAATGCTAACTTTTCTTCCCAGTATTTCTCACTCTCTGCTATCCTGCCGTGAAGCAGAACTCAGACTGTTAAAAAGAGAGGGCCTAAAACCTTCAGTGATGTGCTTGGTGCTAGATTAGCAGCCACTTTGAGTTTACAAGCCAGAGTGGAGTGTGTGGTCAAGCTCCCAACCTGTAACGCTTGTTTCTGCATGACACATCTCACAGAGTTCACAGAAAGGGGGTGTTCTTGACCTCTAGGTTGATGTCTTCAGACTCAAATACCATCTTCATTTATTATTTATTTCTTCCAAGCAGTTGGGACCTGAGGTATCATCATACCTGACTGGTCGATTTAAGGAAGTGGCCACCTCTCTGTGAGGGAATCCCCTGAGAGTAAAATCCTATTACTTTCCAAAAAGATTACTTCATTTACTTTCCAGAATAAGCTTTTGATGAAAACATTAGAATGTTGAGTTTGTAAACAACCAAGAATTCTCAGAAGCTTTGCTCTCTTTTTTTTTTTTTTTGATGTTTCCAGTGGAAGCTTATTTTGCTTTTCTTTTATTTTCTTTTGTCCATGTCCTTTATACACTTAAGACTTTGTGAACACAAATAGATTGATTCTTGTAAGCAGATATCTTGCCAGTATATTAAACTATAGCATGCCAGCGCTGTTTGATAGCCTAAAACATACCACTCCTTCTACCTCTTCAATCTTCTCAAAGAATTTTGAGATTCCTTTTATAATATCTATCTATTAACTGTTTTCTACTTTGAATAGACTTTGTATTGAAAGTTTTATGAATATAGATTAGTTTTTATCTTCATTGGATGGTGACATGTGTGATCACAATAGTTTTCTTTTTAGAATAAAGTGGCAAGTAAAATTTTTTGAACTATTTCATTATTCTCCTTTCTACAACATCTCCTACATGTTTTCTGACTTCAACAAGAGAGCAATAAACACTATGATATCTTCAACAGTATTAGAACATGTAGCATATGTTTTTTCTCATTACTTAATGACTTTTAAAAAGACAACTGAGCTCCCTTTTAATGAAAACTAATCATAAGAATTTTCATTCCAAATTATGAACAAAGACTATTCCAACAAACTGCACTCTATAACCCCTCCTGACTCAATGATATCTGATATTAGAGTATGTGCTTTATGAGCCACTTTTTATTAAATGTTACCACTTCTACTACAAATAGGACTTTAAAAATTCCAGATAGAATACTTATATAGTATCCTTAAATCTCTAGTTTAAGTTGTACTTTTCTGCCTTTAAAATTTTCAGTTAACATGTTCTTTTATATTAAATACATGTGTTCAGCGATAATCTCAAGTTACAGAATTCTCAGATGTAAATTGTTACATATTTAGATTCAGAAAACTTATAAAAATACAGTGAAATAATTCTGCTTGCCATTTATATCCTTATGAAGTTTTCTATCTGCATATATGATCTAAATTACTAAATATATCCAACAAATATTTCCAAATTTCTCCAATATTAAGTCTTCTGTTTTCATTACATTATCACATTTCAAAATGATGTTACTATAAAATTATCTCTCAAATATAGATAAATATGTAATATATCCCTTTTGAGAATAGTAATGCATGTACATTGGAAAAATTAATACACTAAATGAAGGTTTTAACTTAGTGGTACTCTTATTTATAGCTGTGAGATTTTATAATTTTCCAATGACATTCACATCACCACAGCCTTGACACAGTATCAAACAGAACTAAATAAACACATATAATCTTTAGTATAAATTCATTAAAATAGTCATATTAACATAAGTATAGCATAGAATAGCAATTTGTATGATCTTTTTTGACACCTTGCACTTATGTAACTAATTTCACTATTAGCTGTTAATAATAAAACAATTAATAAATGTTATTGAATAACTAGAATTTTTTCTTTTATAAAACGTATGCTGCTGTAAGATGCACAAAATCACTTATCCTATGTACTGAAGCCTGATGTGAGAATCATTAAGTCAAGCATTATTTTGAAGGCTACCATATCTAACATTAAAGGATTCCAGCAAATATTTATATCCATCTTCCTACCTTGCTTCATAACATTGATTTGTACTTTCTAAAGAAATATGAATATCAATATTTGGTTTAATCTTACATAACTGAAAACAAAAATGATTCCTTCCCAAATTTCCTAGGATTATGAAACAGCTTTACATATACAAAAATCTATTTTAGTCTAGGTGTGCAGGCACATTTCTGTAATACCAGCTCTTGGGAGGCCCCAAGAAGGAGGATCACTACGAGTCTGATCTGTGTAGTGAGACCCTGTAGACCCTGTACTAAAGAATCATTTAAACAAAATTAAAACTATTTACAGGAACAAGGATATATCTCAGGAGCTCAGAGTCGGCCTGGCAAGTGTGAGGTCCTAAGTTTGATTCCCCAAAACAGAACCAAACCGAAACAAAACACCACATAAAACTATTGCTTTAGCATTTTTTGATCTCCTTACTTAAACTCCATGTTTCAAACTTTTCTCAGTGATTTTGAAAAATGAAACTCCTAAAACTCATTTCCCAGTCTCAATATTATAAAATATGCCCTGTTTTATCCAAATAATGAACTGTAGTTACAGCCAGTATTATTTTATGACTTTTGATTTTGTGAAGAAAATTGATCTATAAAATTTAAAAGGGCTGGCCTGATACCTCAGCGGACTAGAGTGCCTGCTTCTGCAAGGGTTCGAGCCCCAGTGTGCTATGCCAGTCCTGCCCCATGGTGCACTGAGAGGGCTAATGAGGCTAGGCTCGGTGGTTCGGGCTTGTAATCCCAGCATTTTGGGAGGTTGAAAATGGGAGAATCACCACGAGTATGGTCTATGTAAGACCCTGTAGACCCTGTATCCCCTGTCCTAAATTAAATAAATAAATAAATAAATAAATAAATAAATAAATAAATAAAATCTGAATTTCTCACAACTTGTGCTCTTGGGAAAGATGGTAATACAAGAGCTCACCCAAATATTTTTTTTAGACATTTTGAATTAGTAGTGGAACATAATGTCTGTGTGTAAGTAATTGGAAATATTTCTAAAATCTTCAGAACCCCTTGTAGACAATCACCAATGTGTTTATGTCCTTATCAGGTAAATGATACACACCAACAATGCGATCATTCCACTGACAGATGCAGAGAAGAAAGCAGGTCCAGATTGGTCACCTGGTCTGCACAGCTTGATCTGTTCAACAGATCTGCTTCTGGTGCAGCAGGACACTAGAGCTGGATGGTGCAGCTAGCTGCTCAGAATGTGTGAGCACCGTGGCTATGGAGGGGTGACTTGCAGACAGTCAGAGAAGCTAAGTGAAATGCACACGACTGTCGTGCTTTCAGTACTTATTAAAGAAATTGATAAGAATATGTAGCTGGTGTATTGTTTAGTTAGTTTGCTCACATTGTCAAAAAGAAAAGAGAAAGAAAGAAAGAAAGAAGAAAGAAAAGCATAAGACTTCCTTGACTTGCTTACTCTATGCCAGAAATCACTCATTTCATGTTAGACTTTTTTCTCACTAAATGACCTTTTGCGAGCTTCACTGATTTAGCAACCTTCCAATATGAACTTATGAATGTTATTTGTGGTTACAGAATATCCCAACTCTAGCGGGCAATTGGAGTTATGGGAGAATGGGAAAACTGTTGAAAAAATAATGAGAAATAAAAGGAACAGAAGGGGAAGTAAGCAGACTAGAAGCAGTTCTATCAACACTAATTTAATGAAATGCAATTTTGAATCATCTCTTGTACACACAACATAAAACAAAGGAATAATCAGTTTATACATGTTATTTGCACACTCACATGCCTACGCATAGCAGCACAGACACCGGCAGCAGCAGGCGTCTGTGCTGGGCCACGCCATCATGCAGATATCCAGCATTTAGTGCTCAGGCAAGCAGCACATACATTAGTAGAACTGGTACTGAAGGTACTCTGGAGATCGTCCATATAATGTCATCTGCATCTGGAAAAAGAATATAGACTTAGAGTTTCTATTGTGTGAAATATCAAGCTTTTGATATGTAGTATGAATTTAATTTTCTCCACAACAAAATCAGCTTTTTGTCTACATATTTCTCAATATTTCCTCAGCTGAAGGAAATAGTTACTCAATTTAAATGTGCCTTTTATAACAATTAAATCTGTTAATAGGTTAAAGTTTCTGTTCTTCAATGTAATATCATGACTTTGCCACATCTAACTAAATTATAACTGTAATACTTGTACCACATTCATATTCACTCATACCTTAAACACTTCTCTCATAATTGAAACATATGTACCCACTGTGCACTAGCAGCCTTAGGTTCATATATTCTCTTTTTCCCTATGGATCTTCCCCTTTTTTGTTCCATTGTACTCTTCTCTGAGCGTGTGTGTGCGTGTGTGTGTGTGTGTGTGTGTGCGCGCGCATGCACGTGTGTGTGTGTTTGTGAAAACTGAGTCATTCAACTTGCTCAAAATCCACCTGTTTCCTTGTGACATCATTTCGCTTTGAGCTTTTATTTTTAATATTTGAATAGATTAGGAAGAATGTTTCATAGGTTGGGCTACATCTTTCCTATGGCATTATGTTATGTGGTACCTTGTATTAACTCATCTCAATTTCATGCCAGTAAGCTATTAATATAATAATGGTACTGAACAAAATAAGGCTCCCGTGTCTCAGATGTATCCTGCAATGAGCATACATTCTTTTGCATCCATGTGGCAGCCGTTCTTCTGAAAATTTTTACATCAGACTGCAGTGACTGGGGAAGCTCAGGATCCTATGTCCCTCATCTCTCTTGAAGCAACAGTTTTATTCTAATCAGAAATGGAAAAGACATGCAGGATAAGTCAAAATCCATAGAGCTTTGAAAGCCTAGCCTTGTGACAGGGCTACAGGGCTAGTATTTCCACAGGTGTGTTATTGGCCAAAGAAAGTCACAAAGCCAGGTCCAGTCAAACCAGACAATAAAAGAAAAACTGAGGCCATTCATCAGCCTGTTACACATTTTTAGCAATGCTAAAATAAGCCACTGAGTTCATGGAGTTTTAACCCAATTGAAATTCATCAAGGAAATGTATATTCTTGATGAAGTTTTGCTCCTTTTGCCTTTATCAATCAGAATTATTTACAAAAGACTTTTCATCATTTAAATTCATATGCTAACGCTCAAGGCACAATTTTCCTTTGTGATTTTCAGCATCCGTGAATGATTTAGCTAAATGGATATTTTTAATTTTTCAAAAGTTACAAAATGCATATTCTTTTTTTTTTTTTTTTTTTTTTTTTTTTTTTTTTTTTTTTTTTTTTTTTTTTTTTTTTTTTTTTTTTTTTTTTTTTTTTTTTTTTTTTTTTGGCTAGCTCACCCTAAGGGCAGGCCTGGAACAGCCTGTGGTGCCAGGTATCCAACCACACTCCTTGCCTTTGCCTAAGCAGGTGCTTTAGACCACTGAGCTATCTCCCTGGCCCCAAAATGTATATTCTTGATGAATTTTTGCTCCATTTGTCTTTATCAATAAGAATTATTTACACAAGACTTTTCCTTCACTGTTGTAGACTAAATGCCCTCCTATTAAAATTCATATGGTAAAGCTCAAGTGTCAATATGATACTTGGAGATGAAAATTTTGAAAGATAAAAAAATTAGGATATGAGAATAGGGGTTGTATAAAAAATCTCTCTCTCTCTCTTTGTTTCTCTCTCTATCCATCCCTTTCTGCCTCCTCCATCCAAGAGGTTAATTCAACAAAACTGTGGCAATACCTAAGGCAGGAACACAGTCCTCAGCACACATAATGGGCTGGCACCTGACATTGAACTTCCCAGTCCTAAGACCTGTAAAGACTGTATTTATGTCATTTAAGGCACTTCTTACAATATATCAGCAGGCTGAAACACTCTTCGACTATTTTTTTATCCTGAAATAGTCTCATGAAGAAAAGCCAAACTGAATGTTTCTTTTTTTATTTATCAGTTTTCAGAATATTTAGCTGATTTTTTATTAATATTCAATAGCCACGGGTTTATGAAATCTATCAAGTTATAAAAGTCATAAAGCGGTTGGTGTATGTCTATCTACCACATTCATCATTAAAATCATATACAGCCGGGAGTGGTGGCGCACGCCTGTAATCCCAGCACTTGGGAGGCTGAGGCAGGAGGATCGTTGTGAGTTGAAGACCAGCCTGGGCTACAAAAAAGTGAGCTCAAAGCCAGCCTGAACTGCACAGTGAGACCCTGTCTCAAAAAGCAAAAATAAATAAATAAATAAATAAATAAAAATAAAATCATATACATTTCAAAATGTGATCAAAATGTTTCTGTTTTGTTTTGTTTTTGTGGTACTGGAGACCGAACATAAGATTTTAGACATAATAGACAAGAATTCTGTCGCTGAACTGTTACTTTAACCCTGTTATTGCTGAACTGTCTCATTCATTTTGAGACAAAGTCTTGATGCCTTACTCAGGTTGACTTCCAACTTAGAGGTCTTCCTGTCCCAGGCACTCCATAATTTCCTTCAAACTAATAATCAGTTTAGTTAATATGTATCCCAGGATCAGTATTTGGTAATATTTTTTGTTAAACAAGATGGTCCAATTTCTATTCAACACCTCATGTTATCCATTTGTCATTGATCTCTGGTTCTCTTTTGTGGTGTTTAGTATTTAGAGATTAACATGTGAATATTACTACAAGTAAATATCTTTCTAAGAAACAAAGTTATAAGTTATTATCAATTCAAAATTAAATGCAGAAAACTTTTCACATTGATTTGTAAGCAGCAGTCTCTTTTATATACACAGATGTCACTGGTGTCATTTGTATGACAGATCATGTTTAATTTTGGCTATTTCACACATTCTGAAACCTTAAAGCCAAAGCTAACCAAGACAATTGTGAATTTTCTGATTCCAGTACAGTTCTTTTGCTACAATAAACCAGAGTAAACTCACTGGTCACTTAGCTTGTGATTGGTTTCGTTGGTGAAATAAGATTGTTCACAAGCTGTTATTATATATTTTTAAAAAGACAAAAAAATGTAAATTATAAAAACTGTTTTTGCTATCTATTCAATAGGAATCCAAAATTACTACATTTTAAAGACTACCTTTTTTTCATCCTTAAATAAATAGCTCCTGGTATCAAATGTTTTATATGCATTTTGAACATCTCATGTTTTTTTTTCAGGAAGAGGATGTGTTACATGGTTCTCAGTTAGACGTTTTATGTGTAAACTAATAGAGAAATGGAAAAAGCACAAGATAATAGATGTAATACTTAAATAAGAATAAGTTTAAGAGAATGTGAATGTTTGAGAAAATAAATAATAGTAAATATGATAACAGTGTATCAATGCATTTGACATTTATACAAATATGACTTTAAAAAATGATATTAAGGAGTTCAAGAAAAATATGAGTTCTATGGTGTTCGACCCAGGCATGTGTTATTACTGCACATGCATTAACTGCTGCTCATACTTAACAGGATGAATATTTGGATGAGAGTTATGTCAATAGGAGAGGACTTCTTCAATTGTTAGTCTTCTAATTTCTTTCTGTCACAGGGTTAGGTGTCTTCAGTTTACCTTTTTTTGTGCTCATTTTATTTTTACTTTTATTCATTTTAGTAAGAAAAAAGATAAAATAGCAATGAAACAGTTTCAAAACAAGTTAGTAGGTTGGTCGCAATAATTAATACCATGCATATTGTTGTCTTCATATTATTCAGAGGACAAGATGAAGTCCTGATATCTTGTCTAAACAATATTAGTACAAACTTTTATTTTCCATTAAGACAATGTAACTGTACATCTAACTCTCTTGTGTATACATATTTTTTTTCTTTTTAAAGTTTCAATACTATGAGAAACTATCACACCATGTCTTATAACTAGATTGAAAGTTAAATATACAGTATGAGTTATAAAACAAAAAAGTATAATTAGATAATATTCAGAAAGTTAATTAAATATTAATTAATTAATTAAAATTAAATTAAATATTTCAAAACAATATTCCATAATTCAAATCAAATCGTGAGTCTAACTTAGAGGGCAGAATGTTGTGCATCACATGTATGAATCTGTAATCAATTCAGAGTACTCCCACAGTATTTGAATTTGTTAATATATACAAAGATATCAACTAAGAAAAATTTTCCATGGTAGTAAAGAATTACTAAGAATAAAATGTAACATAAATACTGGAATGGCAAATATATGATTAGAACTTTTTAACAGTTTGGGGATTAGATTTCACACAAAGATCTAGTATGTCATGGACATACACAGTGTCCACGACGCTTACTGGTGGCCAGGTGTCACTTGAATACCACTAGATGGAACTCCGACACTCATGGCAGTAGAAAACAGACACCTGCATTTCCTGGTTCACAGGACAAGGTAAAACCATCCTCTCTCCCAAAAATTTCTTTAAAAAGAAATCCATGGAAGTAACTTGCTGTTCACAGTAAAGTGAAAAGCGTTTTCATAGTGTTCCTTAGCGGTGCCACATTTTATCTTGATAGCCGTCTTGCAAAGAGGAAATTCCTGTACATTGCAAAATAGTAAGCATTTGCTACTTTATTAGTTACTTTAGAAAATGACCTCTGCCACACTTGTTCCACAATTGTCATTTCTTAGTAACTATACAAATAACAATACTCCCCATCGTGAATCTTAAAGAATAATCACAAGCCCATCTATTTTCTGATTTAGGAGAAGCAATTATGTTGTAGCCTACTCCTTAAAACACTTTCTGAACTTCTCTCACTGATTTCTTCTTTTACTATAAGTCGACTAAAAACAAGCTTGTCTCTTTGGTCATTCCTCAAATCTTTTAGAATTTCAAACATGGGTGTCAAAGCACAAAGGATTCCATTGCCTTCTAAGCATGATATCCCTTAACCTCTCATTATAAGTGATCAAGGATGAGCGCAGTGCAGAAAGCTTATTTGTTCTTTCTTCTGCATTGTATTTGTGGCTCACCTTTTAAATATGGAAAAGATCACTTATTTAAGAAACAGGATGTGGCAGTGCACTCCTGTAATCTCAGTGCCGGGGAGGCTGAGACAGGAGGATGACTACGAACCTGAGCTGTGTAGCAAGCCCCTGCACTGAATTTAAAAAGCAAATAGCTAAAAAACAAACAATCCTCCACTCAAAAAAAAAACCTCCAGACAAGTATTCCAAGTAAATATTGTAGCTGGGGAAAAAAAAAAAAAAAAAAAAAAAAAGCAGATAGCTTTGTAATTTAGCGAATTATTCAATTACACAGGGATGACCTCAAAAAATTACATATGAAGCTCTAATTTCCTTCTAATAGAAAAGAAACGGACAATTTGGATTTATTCTTGATTCCAGGGATGGTAAGACTAGGATACTTTGATAGGAATTAGGTCACTTATGCATTGTGTTATTCATAAATTTATTGTGTTAGAGAAGACTACTCCTGAAGTTATTGTTCCAAATATCTTTCTATTATATTTAGCAATAATAGTTTTTGATTTATAATGTAGATGAGATATCCAGTGGGAAGAAAATTTCAGTGAATTTAGACTTCTGTTCTTGCTTTCCTTTTTATTTGAATATAGAAGATTTTTAAATGAACTTTGTAGTACTAGTTAGCTAATGTACAACTTAAAGACAGGATGGAAAGAAAATCACCAAGATCTGAATGGAAAATTTCCTAGGAATGCTAGACACAAAAGAGCTAAAGGTAACAGATGTTTCAACAAAGGCAATGTAAAGCCCAGATGTTCAGCATATTCACATATTAATTGGACAAGTGAGACATATTTTCATTTTTTTCAATAATCATTATCCTACTTTTGCTTAAAAATATTTTTTTTTAAAAAAGCAGTGGTCATACTAGAAGAGACAATAGAAAATATCAAATTGTCCTTTATGGTTTTCTACAAAGGTGTACAGATTACAAGTACATATTCACACTTAGGGAATATTTGTAAAAGATTATTGAAAATGATATGGCAAGTAATATTTTACTTTGCTCATTGAAATTATTTAAGACATAATTTGGGAGTGGAATAACCAAATTTAATATTCTTTGAGACCTATTAATTTCTATGTGCCTGCATAGGACAGCACAAGTTTTAAAAAGATTTAAAACTGTTTTATTTTTGCTAACAGTAAAACAATAAAAGTGACACTTTAGTAACATATATATATATATGTAAACTTTTAGCTATTTTATAACATGTTCAATGCATATGAAGTGATTTTAATTGACAACTATAAAATATTTAAAACTGCTTTGAATCTTCTGAAATTTTGTACATATGAAATTGGTGTAATAAGCATTATTTGATGCAGCATGAAATACAGCAGCATTTTAGATTTTTCAGCCAATCATTTGTCTGAAAATTATTTTTTTTAATTTCAGAGTACTTTTTAATATATTTCATTTATGAGTTTTTATTTTAAATAAATAAATGTCATGCTAAAAAACAAAGGAAACAGAAAAGAAGGCAAAATTATGCTCTATGTGCTGATATTATACACTACATTACACACATACATATGTAATAAAATTATATTCACTTAAATAGAATCAATATAATATTCTGAAATAGAATTTTATTTTCTTTATTGGAGGAAAACAGAGCTTTTCTTTTAATAGACTATGTATCCCAAGATGATTTTAAAATATTTCCACTTAGAAAAGCTGACTGCTATTACATGAGTTTTCAAAGCTTGCCAAAGCTTTAGAAAGAATGATGAAAATTACTATTGCTCGATCTTCAGGGTTCCTTTGTTTCATAAAGGGCTAAGGTAGCACTTTTGTTCATTTTTCTTTCAGCTCTAGTCTTTCATCATAAGTATCAAAGCATGCAATTATACTTTCTTGGATCCTACAATATTTTGCCTGTCTTACTAGCCATGGTAATGGTGTTTTCTGTCCTTTTCACAAGTTTTTTATTTATCTCATTCAAATCCAAGTAAATTTCATAATTTTTTGAATAAAATTCATTTTTGAGACAAACATAAAGACAATAACAATTAGACTTATAAAATATTAAGACAATAATGATATTTTTATTAAAATAACATCAGATTCTGAGAGATTTATTTGCTAAGTGGAGTGGTAGAAGGACCATATACATATAAGAAGAATTTGAGCTATATAAGCGCTTTTGAAATAACTCTAAATATTTTTTCTGTATCAATTTTACCCCCATACTGTCTGTTTTCTAAATGAGTACAATAATATCTCAGTATATATTTCAAATATTTTACATCAGACTCTTGGTTCATGAATCTTTTCATTAATTTTAAACTATACATATGCTACATGAGTCAAAGTGATAGCACTAGTATTCTATTTGATTCTTGGAATCAACTATACTGACAAAAAACATGCAAAATAAACTAAGGCAGCTGAGAGTGGTAAATTTTGAGGCACTTATGTCCTCTCTCTAAACATTAGATAAAGCCCTGAAAGGTTATAAGCCACATTAACATCTGTATTAAAATCTACTTCTACATTTGTTAAGATTAACATCTGAGAAGTTTCTGGGAATATAATTACATGTCAATATAATAAGAATCATATTTGTACCTCTGGTGAGCACCTAAAAATCTACTGTATCTAGGTCTTGAACCCAGATAAAAAATGAAAACCAGTCACTTCTCTTGCAAATAAATGCTTTTTTGAGAAATTATTGAAGCTCTATAAACTCAGTTCATTACTTATAAACTGAATAAAATAATAATGATCACAGGAAGAATTTAGAAGGATTACACAAGAATACACAGATGAAGGATTTAGCTCAATGTCAACTAAATAAATAAATTCATTGTTATTTTTTAGCTCTTTGGCTAAACAGAGCTAAGAAATAAGATAATATTGGATATTTCAGTTTCTTATGTTAATTGCATGCATGTGAATAAGTTCCAACATCCAGAATTGTAGAACAGGTGCATTTGATGAAGGATGCTCCATCCGCTCCATCCTCATTGCCTCAAGAAAAAAAAAAAAAAAATTATGCTGGCTTTAGAAAGCTAACCTGAGACTAGAAATACAGACTGCTTTGATCTAAACTAGGGGAGGGGCCCGGCGGGATGGCTCAGTGCTCTAAAGCGCCTGCTTGGGGAAGCTTGGGCGGCTTCAG
Organism: Myocastor coypus; assembly: GCA_004027025.1. Taxonomy (NCBI): domain Eukaryota; kingdom Metazoa; phylum Chordata; class Mammalia; order Rodentia; family Myocastoridae; genus Myocastor; species Myocastor coypus. The sequence goes on from PVJA010001152.1 coordinate 115,905, forward strand.
GGACCGCAGTTCGATCCCCGGCACCACATACTGCGCCAGCCCTGCCCTTAGGGCGGGCTGAGCCGGCCATAAAAATGAGTCAATAAACAAAGGTTCTGAAACAAGAATAAAAACAATAAATAAAATAAAAAAATTCTTAAAAAAAATTAGAAAAAAATAAACTAGGGGAAGCCACATATAAGAGCCAGGAAGAAGGAAGTTCACAGAAATCAAGCAAGACATACAACAAAAGCAGAACATGTTAAGATTACAAAAGTAAGATAGAGCATTGAGCTTGGTCAAACCTGGACAACAACATGCAAACACACAAAACAAGGGAGACATGGCAGTCATATTAGAGTTGGAGAAGAGCTAGAGAGAAGAGTAAGAAGGAATTTTCTCACAGTGACTAACAACAATGTGTTATCGCTGTTAAAGGGATATTTTCTATGAGGTTAAGTAGCTAAAATATGTTTGTGTGTGAAGACAAGCAGTGTTGGAATCTTAGCCCACAGTCAAGCACACCGCCATCTTTACTAGCAGTGTCTTTTTTCAATAACGTAAGAACTTTACTGCTCCTGTTTCCTTGTAAAAGTGAATTATCCAGAGTGCTGCTGGGAAGAGGAAGCACTCTCAAAGAAAGACAAGAGAGAGGCTTGTCAAGAAAACATGACCAGGAGAATGCATGTGGAGCTGCTTGTCGTGGGGCCTTCAGAGTGGAAAAACCCGAGACAACATGTTCATCACTGAATCACATTACAGTCCACAGTCTAACTTCCGCACTATTGAAAATCATGCAGGAATTGAGAGCAGATAGTTACAGATGCACTGCTCAAAAAAGATTTATCTTAGGAGCTCAAACCAAGATGCAAAACTCAGACAAAATCAAATTTTTATTTGTTAAAATAAAAGCTTGAGAAGAATGGACAGCAAGCTGTGAATGAGCCTCAAGCTGGGGATTGAGAAAGCAAAATGGAACAAGGCAGGAGGAAAATGCTTTCTTCTAAGCATATTTTATAGTTTCAATTTTTAGCATAAAGAAGAAAGCTATGTGTAATTATTAGTAAGTCATTTATATGTACATTGATATTATTCTTTTAATATATTTTATTATTTGAAAACACCCTAATATTTCTTTAAGATTTCAAAATCATGAAGGCAACTACATCTTTCTTACAAAATCAAAGAACAATTAAGTATCATAAATTACCAGTTCTACAGACAAAGATTAATAGGGTTGACAATGCCCAATTTGAGGAGGATAAACATGTTTAGAGGTCAAGCTGCCAATATGTATCTAATTTCTTAAAGGGCACACCATTTCACTCAGCAATTTCACTTGGAGAACTTTATGCCATGGAAATAAATCACACAGTACACTGAACATACAAAGAAACATTGCATACATTTTTTTTCTAATTTGAATAAAACTTCTATCTTCTCCTATCTGGGATCACATATCCATCATGTCCATATCATACAATTGTTTCTGAAGTTATTAAAAATAGCATAGTATTTTTATGTATTAATATGGCAACATGCTGATAATAATTGTTGCATGAAAATACATAAGCACAAAAGGAAAGACAAGTGCTATGTTGCAGATCTGTATCAGCCCCTGGAAAGTCATTTATTTGCAAGATGTCTGGATCACAGGGGCACTGTGCTCCTTAGTGGATTTGTCTAGTGATGGCTCATAACTAACTTACTGTTAGGGTGTGAAGCCTCATTTAGAGGCCAATTAAACATGAGACATTAGATGCATGATTTGGTAGGGTACCTTTCCTTCCAGGGCTCTTCTCATCACTCCCTGTGCCTTGGCTGTAGCTCTTCTCCACAGCAGGCATTTCTACCTTGCCATTCTCACCTTGGACTAGCCACATATAGGCTAAAAGCAGAAGCCAAGATAAAGTTCTCTTCCTGTAGGTTGGGGGTGGTGGGTCTTGAATCTCAGCCCTGAGACCATGATAAGACAGTCAGACTTAATGCCTGTCGGTATGGGGAGGCAGCTATTTGGCATAAGCACCTGTCTGGTAAGCACAAAGGCCCAAGTTTGATTCCTGGTACTACATGTTGTGCTGGCCCTAGGTCCCTAGGTGCAAGGTGCCAGCCTGAAATCAGGTGTGATGCATGGCTGTAATCCTAGAGCTGGGGCTCTTGTGACAGGAGGATCACTGTGAGTCCAAGCTGCATGATGAGATCTTATATCAATCAAACAAACAAAACAACCTATCATGTTTGTATTTTGGATGCATACGTTCATGAAAAACACCAAAGTGCTTTAATTTTCTTTGGCATGAAACAAATTATGGAGGATTACTTCTTTTAACTAACCACTCTTTGTAAAACACATTTGTTAATGAATTTATTTTATGATTTGAAAACAGTAAAAAATATACTTTGGAGCAAAATAAAAAGGAGCAATTTGTTTTATGATTGGAAGCAAAGAAAAAATAATCATGGAAGTAAATGTCTGTGACCGAATGGAGAGTAGGGGACAGCGTCAGAAGGAGCAGGAGGCAACACAACACCAGTGGGCGGGGAAGCGTGCGACAGTCTCCAAGTATTAGAGCAAGACCCAAAGCAAGGGACTCAGAGATGAAGGAGGAAAACGCCTCACGCACGGCCTCAGTCAACAAAGGAAATGGTAGGCGAATAGTGGCGTCATCAAAAGTGTGAAAGCCAGGTTCTTCAAAAGTGAAGTATCTCACTAGCTAGAAAAAGGAAAGTTTTCCAGGAATAAAACAGCCCACATAAGGGTAATAATGGCATCTAGTAGTGAGACACTAAGAAAGTGACAATCTCTACTGCAGCTGAAACACAGTGTTTGTTATTTGGGGACAGGAAATCTTGATCACAGGAAACAAGAAAACAAATTTCAGAAAATGGATATACAAGAAAATTAGTTCCAAGGACAAAATATATGACTAATGGGGACTAGGAAGATAGCTCTGAGCCGGGCGTGGTGGCGCACGCCTGTAATCCTAGCACTCGGGAGGCTGAGGCAGGAGGATCAGTGTGAGTTCGAGACCAGCCTGGGCTACAAAAGTGACCTCAAGGCCAGCCTCAACTGCATAGTGAGACCCTGTCTCAAAAAGCCAAAAAAAAAAAAAAAGAAGATAGCTCTGTGGCACAAGTGCCTGCCTGGTAAGTGTGAGGTCGTGAGTTCAAACCCCATTCTCAAGAAAAAAAAAAAAAAAAAAGACTAAAATTAATTCAATTCTGTAACAAATTGCATTTTTAAGGATGACCTCCATGCCTTTAAACAAGCAAGTACACTTGCTTGACTTTCATGTCTGCAAATATGGTAGATTAGAAATGGTAAAATTTTTCACACCTGACAATATTTAAAAATGTTGACTAAACTATGTAAAAGAAATATTTTGAGTGCATTCCTGGGGGCACAAAGCATAAAGAGAAATGTCTGAGAAAGAAAAGTATATGAAGAAGAAACACAACAGTTATTAAAGAATGGTAAAGCCAGTGATCCAAGAGCATAGGCTTGGTTTTCCAGGAATAGGATATAAGGTGTAGGTGGGTCTCAGATGTGGAGAAAAGGTGAAAGTCTTATTTCATTCATGAATAAAGACCCTCAGAGGACAGCTGCTAGAGTGTCCTCCACGTTAAACTCCATCTACTAGCCAACCATGAAGAGAGCAAAATACAGGACTCAAATGATCATTGCAGTGGGGAGAAAATAAAAGAGCTTTGCCACTTTAAATTTCAGCCACTCACGCAGTCCTGGGAAAGAGTTTCAAAGACAGGTTGCTGCTCACACTTAGCTTTGGAATTTAAGTCGCATGACCTGGATGAACTAGGAAACTCCAATACAAAAGTTAAATTGAACTCGATTTCTAACCCCTGTAAATCTGCAATTTAACCAACTTTCTCTGAAAGAATACCCTTTCAACTCAGATTTCATAGTTTTCACAGACTAAGATTGAGCACATGTGACCTCAGAAACATAATGAACTCAGAAGCACCAGCAAAGACAGTCACCATTATAAAGGTTAATCAGACCAGAATGAGCAAAATTAAACTCCCCCAAGTTACATGTACTGGAATATCCAACTGTAGAATTTTAGATAAATGTACTCAATATGTTTATAAAGAGTCCATAAAATAAAATATCAATTAAATTATAAAAATCCAGAAAATAAAAATTATTAAAAAGATGAGGTAGGATGTAAAATAATTTTTAAAGCATCATGGACATCATATACAACCGACAGGTCAAGCCACCCATCAGAATGTCTAGCAGATAACTGTGAACTGAAGGACAAAGGTAAGAAATTGCCCAGAGCACTGCGCACACAGAATAAACACACACAAAAAATATGACAGAAAGTTCAGGAGACCTGGAGGACAAAGGGAGATGACATGTAGTTAAATGGAATTCCAGAGGAGATATTGAGAGGAAGATTAGAAAAGATATTCAACTGGCAGGCATTTCCACAGTTAATGCAGGATATAAATTCTTATATTCATGAAGCACAAGAAATCTTCACATAAAAGTCATAAAGTATATGTACATCTAGACAATGAAATTGGTAAAAACAAAGCCAGCATAAAAAAGAGCATAAAAAGTAATTTAAGTTTATGACTTAAGAATATGATAAAAGAAAACTACGGAGTTTTACAAAAATAGTAATTATTTTATCAGGGAGATCAATGATTTTATGTATTGATCTTTGTCCTCTTTGAAAAAGAATCTGATAATACAGTCATTCTTGACAGAGAAAGAGGAAGGATGAGAGACAGGGGGAACAATAGATGGATTTTGGAATTTAACCTTTAGGATACTTTTAATCAGAAAGTGTCTGGAGACACTTATAATTACTTCAAACAAGGAAAAATAAACCTAAAGGATGATGTTTTTCCCTAAGTGCTGAATTTGCTTTCTTCCCATAAAAGATTTAAAATTCTACTTTCAGTAAACTAAAATTCGACTTTTAGTAAAATCATGCTTAAGTATGTATTTTCAGTAGCAAAAATTGAATCATATCTTTCAGTGTAGCATATACCAGAAAGCATAACTGTATATCCCTATCACTTCTCAAGCCTAAAATAAGTTCCAGAACTAGACACAAAGATAACTTGAAATGTTCAGACTAATGCGCCCCATTTTCAAAGCTAATACTAATGCAAGTGTTAATCTCAACTTGTTAGCATTAGTATTGATACTAATACACTAAATACTAATATTAGTACTGATATTAATATACTAAAATAGTCATACTAATTCCAACACCAATATTAATATAGAACCAATATAAGTAGCAAATACCAATACTGATAATAAAGCTAATTGCTAACATTAATAATATGCCAAGCTTTATGCTAAGTGACTTATGCAGACTGGCATGGATTTGTGCATCCAGTGCTCACAACCCTTTGAAGTAGATTTTATTTTTACTATACATCATAGGTAAGATAACTGAGGCTTAAAATAAATGGTCTGTTTTTCTATAATTCTTAAAAGCACATGTAGTTTTACTTGAAAATTTTTCACATATTCTGAAGTCACAAGAAAGCTATACTAAAAATGTGTTCCAATTTAAATTATCAACTATTTGTACACTAAGGTAAATTGGATTATTAATATTTACTAGTTAACAAGCAATAATGGCAGGCATATATAGCAATAGTTTTGTTTCACATAAGTGAGAAGGACAGGTATTCTTATTAGAAGGACAGGTATTCTAAATGTATGCCATTATGAAATTCAAAATATTTTCTGATCCTAGAAGAATATTATAAAGCAATTCATACTGAACTCTGTAATTTAGGGTTTAAGGTCTATACGTATTCTCATAATACATAAAAGAAAATTCACTCATATAGAGAACCCATATACATATTTATAAAAATAATGTGCTATTTTTAAAAAGAAGTATACAAGTGATTAACTCTTCTCCATGGTGGTAGCCAAAATGATACTCACATGAAAATGTAATTTTATAGGCATTTTATTCATAATGTTTATCAAATTTAATCTGACACTGACCTGTAGCATTTTGAAACATAAATTGTGTTATCACATGAGTGTTCCTTTCTTGGCTGTATAATTTTGTAATCTTCGTAAATCTAAAACATATAGTTCTAGAGAAGGTCATATTAATGAAATAATTTCAAAAGTGTGATTTAAATCTCAGCATTGTCTTGTTAGACAGCATAGAAAAAATGTGTTAAATAATGATAGCTTAGTATAGAAAAGCTCTATTATATTGAAATAGAATTATAAATAATCAATTTAAATGCTGTATAATCCATATTTAATATGTGTCACTATATCATATTATAGATAAACAACCACTGAAGACACCCTGGCACTGGTTTATATAACTGTTTTTTTTTTTTTCGGGACCGGGGTTCAAACTCACGACCTTGCACTTTCCAGGCAGGCACTTGTGCCTCGGAGCTATCTCCCCAGCCCCTATAACTGTTACCTTATATTAATTGGAAAGATTAATGGGTTCTAACATTTTTTCATACATGCATAGAGTTATCAAAAATATGATGAATGTTTATATTTACATAAAACTTACCACAATGAAAGGCCCATTGCCATGAACCCCCATCAAGATATCCCTCTCACTATGTAATTTCTTATATAGAAATTATCTATGTAAAATATAAATATTTCTGAAGTTTTGCATCATGAATATAAATATCATATTTTGATAATCAGCAGAACTTTTATACCTTGTATTTTTATACAATCATGTAAATAATTTTTATTTTATCACCATTCATCTTATTTAAGTAAATGTGTCATTTAGGAAACAATTAAGTATTAAATTTGCATTATCATAAATAAGAATTAAGGAGCCGGGCGTGGTGGCGCATACCTGTAATCCCAGCACTTGGGAGGCTGAGTCTGGAGGATCGGTAAGAGTTCGAGACCAGCCTGGGCTACAAAACTGAGCTCAAGGCCAGCCTGAACTGTACAGCGAGAAGTATAAAGCCTGTCTGTTTTTTTAAAACCAAATATTTAGTTCAATTTTTTATTATATTCTTATAAAATTGTCAGCACTTGACTCTGACAGTTCTTTTGATTTTACTTTAAGCTATTTTTCATGTGTTTAAATTTCAATTTTGACATTTACTGGATAAAGGAATTCATCCATTAAATGTATTTTTAATGCTTTGTTAACTTTTTCTTTTTTTTTTTTTTTTTTTTTTTTTTTTTTTTTTTTTTTTTTTTTTTTTTTTTTTTTTTTTTTTTTTTTTTTTTTTTTTTTTTTGTCTTTTTGAGACAGGGTCTTGCTACACAGTTCAAGCTGGCCTTGAGCTCACTTTTGTAGCCCAGGCTGGGCTCGAACTCGCACCAATCCTCCTGCCTCAGCCTCCTGAGTGCTGGGTTTACAGGTGTGTGCCACCACACCTGGCAAACATTTTCAAATATTGGTCATATTGAATTATTTTATTAAATAATATTAAACTCTGAAAATGAAATATTTGCATATTGTCTATATTTAGCTAAGCATAATTTTTATTTAGTAAATATTATTAATTAGGTCTTCTCAATTATTTTACAAATATGTAATATAGTATGCTAACAAAGTTTCCATTAGTCTAACATGTTTTTCTTATTGTATTTTGTGAAGTTATTGCCTCTGACTTTTTATTATATTATTTAGTCATATGTTTTTGAGAACTAAAATCTTGCATTCGGTTTAGTGCTTAAGATTCTGAAGTCAACTGTCTATCAACACTGATATCCTTTCCTTTTTTTTCACTATTAAATAACTTTAATTTATCTTGCATTTTACAGAAGTCTATGAATGATTTTAAAAAGCACCTCCTTACTCCATCATGTTTCTCTGACAGCTATTAAAGTAAGCAATAAGAATGTCAACAGTCTGAGCATTGTCAAGGTCTTTTTTTATCGGTTATATTTACCTATTTTTTCTGAGATATGTATGTTTTACTTATTTTATCATCCAAATTGAGCTTTTAATCAATTTAATATTCATTTTAACTCCTTTGACTTTATATTACCATACATGTGACTGTCAACTTCTTATTATTAACTTTTTATTTTTATACTTTCTTATGATTGACAATATTTTATATGAAGTCATTTGTTGAGTTAAATTTTTACCTCCTTGCTTTCTCATGTTTCTTCGTTAATTCTTTTATTTTGCAATGAGTTTTTGTTTTACTTCTTTGGTGTTAAAATGAGAAGAAACTAACATTCTTTTTGTCAATTAAACTTTTGGAAAATGATGGTTAATACACTATGTTGCATATAGTAATGTTTCCATGTATGAATGTATCCACCTGTACTTATTAAATTTTATGCTGTCAATGCATTCAGTTTATTGTGTGTATTTTATACTTTATTGTATAGTAGCTTTACTTTAATTAACAAATTCCATCTTCTCTTTTATTAATACATATTTGTGCTACATAATATTTACTTTTCATGTGTACATCTTAACTTCTTTTTTTCAACTCATTTTTCTCTTTTGTTCACTCTTCTGTTCATCCCCTTCTAAATCTAGAAAGTTCTATTTTCCTGTTTTCTATTATCCATCTTTTATTTTTCTCTTTATTTATAATTTGTTTTTTTCCATCTTCTTCTTAATACAAGAAGAGCTATGGTTTTATCTTATAGACTTCTCACTATAGAAAAATAAAAATAAAAACGAAAAAGTTCTAGCATTATTCACAATTGCCAAGATATAAAGTCAGTGTCAGTGTCCTTTGAATGATAAGTGATAGAGAAAATGTGTTGTCTATGCAAAATGGAATATCACCTGATTATCTGGATTTATAGAAGACAAATTATCTTGCCATTTGGAACAATGCGAAAAAAAATCTTGCAGTATATTATCCTAAATGAGGCAAGTCAGTCACAGGCAGAAACGTACTTGCATGATCTCAGTAATATGTGAAATTTTGAAAATTCAAATTTATAAGTAACATAGAGTAGAGGAATTATTTCCCTAAGTTGAGAGTTGAGACAATTAGGAATTTATTGGTCAAAGTTTATGAACTTTTAGCAATAAAGTGAGAGATAAAATTCTAGAAATCTAGTGTATGTCATGATGAATATTTGGAATTTGCTGTAGAAGACCATGTTATGATCCATAGTCACACATAACATGAACTATGTGAAGGAATAGATGAGTAAAATATGGTTACTGGAGAAGAGAAATGTTTATTAGCCTGATTCTGTTAATACTTTATAAAGTACAACAAAACATCCTATTTGCACATAAAAACATGCATTTTTTGTCTGCCAATCATGCCTCCATAAGTCTGGGGGAATTAAGAAACAATGTATGAAAGTACAAAGCACCAGGCGAACGATCAACAATTGGGCTTTATTTTTAAGTACTGTAGAGTCGATATTAGATTTCTCTGCTCATCTTTGTGTCATTACTTACATTTTTCAAAGTCTGTTACACTATTATCAATTTAAATATAATAATTAAGCCCACTTCCTCACCATTCTGAATTAGAACAATATATTTTCTATTCCACTTCTTAAGCCTACTTCTTTACAGGTCTTAATTTCAAAATATATTGTCTGTTCCTTTTTAAAGAGTTCTTTTGTTTCTGTTTTTGTGTTTTTTTAAATCACTGCACAATACTTTTTGCCATTTCCATTGATGGCTATCATGATTAAAATGCATTAAATTTGTAATTATATTGAGAAATATTATAATGTGCTGTTTGCAATTAGTACTGTAATTATTTTTAGTAGAAGAAAATAAACTTTAATTAAATTGTAAAATAATTATTTGTCAACATGATGCCAATTGACTGCTTTAACTTAATTTTTAACATTTAAATCTGTTATTCAAAATTACCATACTATTTGATTTAATATACTGATTCATTGTGTGTAGCAATGTAACACTGCTTCTGTAACTGTTCATCATTTTACAGATGCTGCCACTCCAGTGTCCTTTGGAAACGTTCTGCGGTCAGATGACAAACATCAGGGAAATTAGTTATTGGAAAATCACCCTTCTCAGATTACTAGTAGAGTGAAACAAAAGAGCAAGCATAAGATATGAGACATACTTCTCCAAAAACTTAACATATTCATTGGGCCTTTGTTTGCATCATAGGACACATTTAATATGTGTTGATGTTAACACAGCAGCAAGACTTCCAATGAAGCCCAGCTTGTACAGTGTCTCACTGCTACACTGTGAGAATCCAAGACTTCTAAATGTGCTCCTGTAACAAAATAATCAGAATATGTGGGCTCAGCTTATTATGCTACCTGCTGTGGCTCTGACTAAAGTCAAGAGGCTGATAGATGAGCTTTGCCTACTTGGGTCTTAAGGCCATGAAGTCACTTAGATGGATGACTGCTTAACAAGAACAACATAACATTTTTTTTTTTTTTTTTTTTTTTTTTTGTACAAGACAAGAAATCTAGCTTGGCGCCAATAGACTGTGATGCTTGCCTAAACTCAATATTCAGATCATGACTATTTAATTTATCTGTCAATGACTGCTTCTGATTTGCATTACACCTACTTGGCATCTCTCTGCAGACAGCAGGGAATGACAATTTTGTTTTCCATGCAATATAGAGGAGTGTTCTGAGCATTAAGGAAACATTCTTTCTTATGCTTAATTTTATTCAGACACATTTTAATCACACACCCAGTAAAAGTTCTGTCTCTAAAAGCTATCATATCAGAATTTAACTCTTCTAAATGTAAGTTTGGAAGGGAAAAAGAACCATTTAATCTTTAACATTTAAAAAGGGGCTGCTTGACAAAAGTAGTCCAGACTTGTGATTTAATAATAAATAATGCATCATTGTATCAGAGATCTTGAAATGTTTTTACCCTGTGAGAACATATGGTTTACAATAGAGTACACAGGTTAGTGGAGAACATGCAGTTTTGTGGCAATCAGATACTGGATGACACTTTAGAGAATTGAAATAAATGATGTAAGAGAAACACAGATGAACTATTAACAGCAACACACAATATCAAGGTTCATCTCCGAAGAAAGGCTAGAGCTGTTTATTGCAGTGAGATCACCTCGATGTGCCTGTTTAGATTCTGGTGTTTCCCTTGGAATCGGAAACTTGAACTCCAAAGTCACGTGTGAATTGTATCAGCACGTGAGGACTTTGGAAAATAATTAGGAAAAAATGAGGTCTTGAGAGGTGGGACCCTGTGGCTTTATAAGCAGGAGAAAAGAGATTTGAGCCAGCACCATTGCTGTACCTCAGCCAGGAATGCCCCCAGTCATACGATGATATAGTAGTAAGCCCTCACTGAAGGTTGGTGTCACATTCTTGGACTTCCCTACCTCAAGAAACATATGCTACATCACCACTTCTCTTTAAATTACCCTATTTGTAGTATTCATTTATAGTAGCACAAAATAACTAAGATTGCGAAGAAGTGTCAGTAACTTTTCAAAAGAATTCTATGAAATTCAGGTTAATTTAGTTTAACATACCACTACATTTTAAGTTCCTTTTTTTTTTTGTAAGATTAGCTAGTTTTTCTAGTATTCAGTTTAATCAATATGTAAGCATGACTGGATTGTGATCAGTTATTTCTGCTCTACTAGTGGTTTCATTCTCTCATTACATATTTGAAATTATTGTAACATCTTTATAGAAACATATGAAATGATTGATAGATAAAATAGTGCTTTATACAAATAATGTAATTTGTAACATGTATATACACATACATGCACAAGCACATATATGTCTAAGCTACTTTTTATTCATTGCTGTGACAAATACTTAACTACTAAAATTAAGCAAGGAAAGGTTTATGAAGAGCACAGTTAGTGGAGGTTTCAGACTATATCAGACTGACTCCAAAGGCAGAATAGCACAAGGCAGAAGAAGCAGTTCATGGCGGCACAAAGCAGCAAAGAGCAGAGGAAAAAGCACAAGCTATAACACCTCTGAAGCCTTTCTTCCTTCCTGCAACACTGACTGTGAAGATTGGAGCTCCTCCAAGCAAGTGGCAGCAGCTGTGAAGATCAGATAAATTGGCACCAGCCATCCTTCCTTTAATCCCTTTATATAACCTTTTTGTGCTGAGTCACTCTAGGGTGAGCCCCCCCATACACTGGTGGGGGCTCACATGCCCTATGCAGGGGTCTCCATGACCTGGGGTGTGGAATTGCTGGAATGATTTAGTTAGACCTCTAACTTCTCAAGCTGATATAAAGTATCAACCACTGATATATGTCCTAAAATGTGTACACACACATATATATATATATATATATATATATATATGTATATGTATATAAATGAGCATGATAAATAATGCCGAGACAGCATTAAGATGAGACTGTAAGCCTATCACTAAAATTGATGATAAATCCTCAAATCTGGCTGTGGAATAAGTGTTGCCCTGATTGGAAAAGACAAGTTCTTCAAAATCCTACTTACCAAGTATTATTTTGTGTGTGTGTGTGTGTGTGTGTATGTGTGTTAAGAACACTTAGCATCAACCCTCTTAACAAAGCTGAACTATAAAACATAATATATTAGTACACTATATACTCATTACCAAACTCATTGGACTGTATATATTACATTGTACAGCATTTTATGTATCAATCAGGCCACAATAGCTTTCAGAACAAAATCCCACTTAATTTTTCCACACATATTTCTGTTAAACAAGAAAAGTTTCACAGACTGAGTTATCTGTCATAAGAAAGATTTAGAATCATCTGTCTTTTCTCACCAGTTCATAATATGTGTATGTACTTTACCTGTTTTCACCAGAAATTAAAGCTATAATGAGTGCTAACATTATTTTTATTTTTTCTAATTTTACTAATAAATTAAATTCTTTCAAGTGAAATTTCTGGGCCAATTGTTGAGGCCATTTCAGAGATTCACAACCATGCTTCAGAATGTGTGCCAGTGAGTGCTACTTACACAGGAAAAGTATTTATTTCTCTGAATCCCAGTCTACCAGGCTATGGCATACACCACAAATTTTCACTACTTTACTAGAAGCCAAATGTTAAGACAAATTTGAGGAGGCAAGAAGTCCTTGGGCACTATTTGGTCTTTAATTCCCGTTTGATCTCTCTGCCTTTCAAAGCATTTAAACAATTTACAAAAATCAGAAAACAAGGCCAACCTATTTATTTTTTAAATAGAGTCATAGTCTATTGATATAATAAAAAATTGCAAATTTACTAGGCCAAAACATGAATTTTTATAATTTTATTACTTTTAATAAGAAATAATGAGACAGTTTCAAAAACATGTTAAAAAATAAACTGTGTCTTGGAAAAAAACATAAATTTTTTTAAACTGTGGCAAAAATACAATAATCATTGCTTTTCCAATAAAATATATTGCCTTTGTATAGTCTTAACTCTGCTGAACAAATTGCTACTGTAGCAAAAAAAAAAAAAAAAAAAAGAAAAGAACTGATTCATTTTCAAGAAAGCCACTGTCAATGAAAAAAATATGTTTGGCACTAAGTCTTTATGGACTTTCATACAGTCGGTTGAAATATCTACATCTATAAAATTAAGGAAAGGATAACAATAAAGATATATTAAAATACCCCTAAGTGCTTCCTGTGAAAATTCAGAGATTAGCTACCTACTAATTTGAGCAGACTTTAAATTTGCTTCTTGAAATCCAAGGAAAAACAATGTTTAGTATGTTCTAGATACTAGAACATATGACAAGATCTACCATGTTTGAACATTTATGATAATTCTTCCAGGATTGATTTAATATGATTTGGAATGGTCAATTAAATAAGCCTTTCCATTGTTCTGGCTGAATAATGATTTGATTTTCCAAGCCTGCTAATCCATTATTTTAATTAGCATTAAATTCATTAAAAAAACCAAATAAGCTTTAAAGGATCTTAAAAACCCTGCAATAAATACCACAAATGCAATTATCAGAAAGAAAGGAAATAATAACTCTCATTTGGGCAATAATGTAGAACTGCTTTCACAGAAAATAATTAGAACAATAAACCCACATTTTAGATGTATTTGGAAGTGTTTCAGTGCCATTTACATTACTGCCATCTCTAGGAAGAAGTTTGGCATAGAACTGATAAGAAATACAACTATTGAATTATTAGTTTATTTCAGAGTTCATATAGAAGTAATAATGCAACAGCAACTAGAAAATATTAAAAGTTTCCCAAAATCCAAAGGGGAAAAAGAACTAAACATCTAATGACATTTGCAGAGATGCAGTTAAGGAAAAAAAAATACTCCCAATCCGAAGAAATTATTCTAATACTAGAAGAAACCTAAGCACTATGTAGAACAGCAGGAAAATTTCTTCATATGTGTAATTGTATGCTACATTGACTATTTCCAGAGGAGAATATCACGATACAGAGAAGTAGGAGAAAGAGGTAAGTGTACCAATACACAGTGATACTTATGTAAATAACAATAATAATACTTTCTGAAGTATTTCCCACATATACTATTCCCATTTTCTTATCACCTTGACTTTTGGCTCAAATTTACTTATTTTAAGTCCTTGTTATGGTTGTTTTTAATTTTTCAATCATTTTTATATCACACATTATACTATAATTGTTATTTTAATAAAACCTTAGGAATATTTCACTCTCTTTTATTTAAGATAAATACTGTCGGCCCATCCAAGTAGCTCAGTGTGTTAAAGTACCTATAAAGAGGCTCACCGGCCTAGGGTTCAATCCCCAGGCCTGTAGTACCAGCCCCGCCCCTGGGTAGTGGCGTGCACCTGTAATCCCATCTCTTGGGTGGTTGTAAACAGGAGGATTACTATGGGTCTGATCTAGAAGGAAGACCCTGAACACTCTGTAGACCCTTCCCTAAAAATACAAAAAAAAAGATAAATAATTAGAACCAATAGGGTGCCATTATTGTACAAAAATAGAGATAGAACAAGACAGGTGAGCTCATAGGAAGGGTAGGCCTCAGTCTTGCTTTAGGTATTTAATAGAGATTCTTCAGACCAGCTGACAGGGCTACTAGCACTAAGTCCATCACATGGGTGTAGAGTCACCTGGAAAGGATTCATTCAGGTGAGATCACTTTCCCTGCCAATGCGATGCTACCTAGAGACTCATGCAGGGAGTTTATTAGGGAGTCTTCTTGGCAAAAAAATTGGTGAACAAGCAAAGGAAACAGGACTGGGCAGTAGCAAAGGTGAATTTACACACAGGGCAAGAGTAGTTTCCGCATGTCCTAAAAGCAGCTCTACAGAGACAGGTTTTTAAAACTTGTCTGAAATAGAGGTACAGTAGCTGGGCCTGCCTTTTTAAAATTTATATTTATTGGAATACTTTTGCAGTACATAATAATTACATTCAGTATGGGGAGTTGTTACATGTACGTAATGCATTTTGATCCTTTCTATGTCCCTTTGTACTCTTTTCTCCATTCTCCCTTCAGCTTAGTCTACTTCCCATTTGCAAAAGTTGCATCTGTGTGTTTCCTATTAACTACTTTTGAGTTAGCTGTTTAGTTTAGCTTCAGTTTGAGTTTCTTATATGAGAAAAATCATATGACATTTAAGCTTGTGGCTCTCTTTAATTTCCTTTCCTATTTTGGCTGACAAACCACAGGGTTAAATCATACCCTAGGACACAGTAGATCTTTGGCTTGGAGTAAAAGTAAAAACTCCAGCAGCTGCTGTGACAAGGACTGGGTCCTAAAGAGCAGATGAGGGTGAACCCCTAGCCTCTGCAGTGAATGCAGACTCAGAACCTTCTTTTCACCCAGTGATCCAGTGGACAGCTGCTGTTCATTTTCCAGCCATTGTCTTTGCTTAGAACTTACATCCCACTTAATATTTGTAAGTGGCAAGGGCTCCTTCCTTCTGATGATTGTCTTTCCTATGGCTGGCCATCTTCTCTTTTTTAAGCACCATGTTGTTGAAGACTCCAAAGCCTGAATGGTAGTCGATTTTTTTTGTTTGTTTGTTTGTCTTGCTTTGTTTCCTTGCCATGGCAGGATTTAGTCCAGAAGTAATCTGTCTTGAGGTAATCCTCAGCACCTTGTATTTTCTTTAGTTTCATTTTGTTTGAGATAATGTCTTGGTCAGTTAGCCAATCTTGTATGACCTTTCTGTCCTAAACTCATAAGTTCTTAGGATTACAGTGGTACACCACCATGCCAGACTGGTAATCCATTGTTATAGATGAGCTTCTATTTCCAAATCACATCTCTTATATATTTTGGAAAAGAAAAAAATCTGATATTTATTTTATATTATGATATAATTTTTTAAATTTCTCTGTCTTAGATTCAGAGTTACTTTTACCCTAGCTGAAATCAATGCATGCTCATAGATTTGAGCATATATATATATATATATATATATATATATATATATATATATGAAATATAGAAAACAACAGGACTGGAATCCAGCACTCTGGGAGGCTGAGGCAGGAGAATCACAAATTCAAACTCATCTTATACTACTCAATGACTTACTGATAACCTGTTTGAAAATGTAAAAGATAAATACATAAATGCATCTGGGCATATAGCTCATTGTGAAGGCCCTTGGTGCAACTCCTAGCCCAAAAAATGAAAGAATACAGCACATTTTACCAAATAGTCCCCAGAAAAGTAATATTAGACTGTATAATGCTTCAAAGGGAAGACAAAAGATGGTTCAGTGATATAAAGCAGCTGCTTAGGCAAGCTTAGGCAACCACAGGGACTGCAGTTCAGTTCCCAACACCATGTAGTGCACCAGTCCCACCCCCAGGGCTGGCTGAGTCAGCCATAATATAAAGAGAAAAAATAGATAAAAGGCAATACCAATTCATATTTGTGTTTGGTTACATTTAAATAATCATTTCTAAAATCACTACATATATATGATTTCTAAATTATAAAGCCATTAATACACATGTATTGCATTAAATATATGCATTCTTTATAAAGACATGTCATATTATGCCACACTAATTTGTATAACAGGAGAAAAATATCATATTACATTCAGGAATTAGAACCTTACACATAAATATTAATGAAGGATCTCTTTGTTTTCTTTCATTCAGATAAAACCAATATTTACTTTAATGCCACTTATGTGGAAAACAGGACATCATGTCACCCTCATCAAGCAAATCATTTGTTAAGGACACACACAATGCTTTTCTTTTGGGAATCGTCTGGTGCAAAGCTCAAATTCTTTCACAGTGGCAATGTGTGAAAGCACAAGACAGTAAAAACAGCCAATCATGCACATGATGTATACTGCGTTCGTGCAGACAAACCCTTTCTATAACTGTGCTTCCCACATTCCAGGATGTGGGTGATGTCTTTCTACATTGCCATTATTTGCTAGCCAGTAGTGATACTATTTATATAATCTAATGAACTTTTACAAAGCATCTGTAAAACTTAATACAGCCAGTTCACTAGTCACTCTCTCATTTCAGAATCACACACCACTTATAGGCACTTATCAATGGCTATGTTTATAATGTTTCAAAAGTCTTGTATTTTTAAATACTTTCTTGCTCTCTTTTTATAACACCTATTATTTTCTAATCTCACTTACAGTTAATGATCAATCCCAAGCATTTATTTGATTGAAAAAAATGACTGATAATTTTTTCTTTTCTTTTTTCTTTTTTTTTTTTTTTTTGTGGGACTGGGGTTTGAACTCATGACCTCACACCTTCCAGGCAGGCACTTGTGCCATGGAGCTATGTCCCCAGCCCCATTTCCTCACATTCTTCTCACAAAACTTAGAAATCTACCTCCAACCTCAGACATTTTTCTTTTTCCTTTTCTTCATATAGTTGAGTGCCCCAACATTGGGCGTATATGTATTTATGATTGCTATCACTTATGCTTGCAGTTATTCTCTAATAAGTATGTATTGGCCTTCTTTATCTCTGGATCATGCTTTCCTGAGGTTCACATCACCAGTAAAGAGAATAGCTATTCCTGACATTTTCTGGTTTCATGTCTCACGGAAAACTGTTTTCCTACCTTTCACTTTGAGTCTGTGGCTTTCCTTCTGAGTTAAATAAATTCCTTGTTCACAGCATGTTATGTAATTTTGTTTCTTGATCCATTCTGCCAGTCTGCTTCTTTGGATTGGTGAATTGAGGCCAATTACACCGATGGCTCTAAGTGATGTGTATTTGCCTTTTTTGTGTCATTTTCCTGCTGTCGATTCCATAATTTTCCCGTGTTTAATTATTTGCTCTGTTTTTTTGTTCCCTTTCTGCTGTTGTTCTTGAACCTGTAGCTGCTTCTGACTTTCTAGAATCTCTGTAAGTACTCTTTTCAGCTTAGTATGATGGTCATGAATTTCTTCAGTCATTCTTTGTTGTGGCAATATCTTACTTCCCCATTAAATTTAATAGATTGTTTTGCTGGGTACATCAATCTGGGTTGGAAGTTGTTTTCTTTTAGGAACTGAAATACTTTACTCCAAGCTCTTCTTGACTTGATGGTTTGTGTTCAGAAATCTGCCATGATTCTGATAGGCTTTCTGCTTGTGATCTGTTTCTTCTAAGAGCTTTTAGTATTACATTCTTTTGCTGAATTTTGAATTTTGATTAATATGTGTCGGGGTATAAATTTATTTTATCCTGACACATTTACCCCGATTGTGGCTAGACAGAGTTTTATCTGCCTCACTTAACAGTGTCTTAGATTCTTTTCCTACATTTGGGAAATTTTCTGCTACTACCTTTGAAAATAGTCTTTTTTGTGTCATTTGTGTTGCCTGCTATTTTATTCACACCTATCCCTTTCACATTGCTTTTCTTTCCTTCACTTGCAGCTATTGAATTGCTATTTACTATTTTTTTATTATTTTTCAGCGATTTTTCCTTTTGTAATCACTAGCTGCACTACTGCCTTCAAGGTCTGTCAGTCTCTCTTCAGTTTGATTTGAGCATTTTTGCTAGCTTTTCATGGAATTCTTAATTTCCTAGACACCTATTTAAATTTCATTCGTGCATCCTGGTTCTTTTCTGTATTGCTCCGTCAGTATTTTTACCATTTTTCTGTACTCCTCCGTTTTCCATCTGTCTTCTTTAGACACACTGAGCACCTAAGCAATGATAATGATGATTCTTGTCATTTCTTTTTTATCTGAGAAATTAATCCTTATCTGGTTTCTTCTTTAGCCTGATGGGGTAGTTTCCATATTTCAGTTGCTATCATTTTAGAAATTTTTCAGTGTGTGGCTTTCAAGTTCCTTTATGTCCTTATTTCCTGGACTTGTTCTGGATCAGCTGGAGCTTGAGATTGCCTTTTGGTCGTTCATTTTGACATTTTTGAAGATCCCAATGTTCACTGAGACTAAGCAGGTAGGGGTATGGGCAGAGAGTCAGAAAGGATCCTGTGATAGTGGGGTTGGGGGAGGTTGGCTCAGCAAAACTCCTACTGCCTGAAATTTAGCTTCCAAGAGAGTGGGGGTGGGGCGGGGGAAGCTCTGCAAGGCTCTGTGGTTGTGGGAAAGGAAGGGTAGGGTGTGCCAAGGCTCCAGCGGTGGTGTGGAAGTGGGGGCTGGGCTGCAGCTCAGCAAGGCTCCTGCTAAGGTGGAGGGAGTGAGGCAGCACTCACTAGCTCACCATAGTTATCTAAGGCTTAGACTGCCTTTTGTAAAGTGGAGCTCTTCTTTTTATTTTATCCATGAGTAGCTATCTTTATTATGCTAAACATCATTTTTTCTCCTGTGTGCTAAGTATTCCCTCCCAACCTTTTAGACCAGTGGTTCTCAACCTTTCTAATGCCATGACCCCGCAATACAGTTCCTCATACTGTGGTGACCCCAAACCAAAAAATAATTTTGGTGGCTACTTCAAAACTATAATTTTGCTACAGTTATGATTCAGAATGGCTTTAGGAGACCCCCTGTGTTTTGGTCGTTCGACTCCCGCAAGGGTCGTGACCCACAGGTTGAGAACTGCTATTTTAG
>PVJA010001153.1:0-91208 GCA_004027025.1 Myocastor coypus
AGTGAGTATGAGGGAGCTCTCAGCAGGGCCTGGAGGTGGGGCTTCGTCCCCAGGGGAATGAGGCAGGGAACATCATTGCAACCATTATTGCACTCCCAGAGTGCAGCTCAGGTAGGGAGGGGCTGCCATGAGATAAAAAAGACAAAGATATTAGATGGAGAGGCTGTGAGGAGAGGCTGCGTGCTTGCTTGCCATCACAGGGTTCAAGTTTGCTCTTCGCTCACCATCAGGCCTTCACCAGAATGCCTTCCTTGCTCAGGACCCTGGACTCCATCCTAGAATGGAGCCAGGACATTGGTGGGAACAGCCAGGATGAGGCACTATTTAGAAAAAGAAGACAGCTGGGGAGATAGCTCTGAGGCACGAGTGCCTGCTGGGCAAGTGCAAGGTCATGAGTTTGAACCCCGGTCCCACCAAAAAAAAAAAGAAAAAGAAAAAGAAAAAGAAGACGGACAAAATATAAGTTAAACAGGCTGCTTGACTGAGCAGCTCAGAGTCAATTAAAAATCAAGAAAGGGCCGGGTGTGGTGGCGCACGCCTATAATCCCAGCACTCTGGGGGGCTGAGGCAGGAGGATCAGTGCGAGTTCGAGACCAGCCTGGGCTACAAAAGTGAGCTCAAGGCCAGCCTGAACTGTACAGCAAGACCCTGTCTCAAAAAGACAAAAAAAAAAAAAAAAAAAAAAAAAAAAAAAAAAAAAAAAAAAAAAAAAAAAAAAAAAAAAAAAAATCAAGAAAGGCTGACCGGTTCACTGCTATCTTCCACCTGGTCAGTGTGATCTTAGGAGAAAGATCAAGCAAGTGGTTGGTGGTGAAATCAATGCACTGAATTACATTCACATGTTGCAGTATTATTGAGTGAATCTAAAATCATGGTATAACACACACACACACACACGAAGTTAAAAATCAAGTAACAAAGGAAGATGCTAGAGGTAAAACAGTCAACAATTTTCACTTAAACAGAATCTTTAAAAAAATAGGAATACTATGAACTCAGAAGTACAATTGGCAAATCAAAAATAAAACAACATCGTAGTTTACAAAATAGGTAATACAAATGGATAATAACCATGTACTTAACCAGGAAATCAAGAAGTGAAAATATATAACAATTAATACTTATCAGAAGAGGAAATGCTGAATTGATGAAAGTTCTCTGAAAACAAACAATGCACATCACAAATGTTTAAAGCTATTATACTTGGTTAATATTTGGCTATTTACTTGGCTAATTATATTTATAGGAATTATCCTAAAGCAATGACCAGACATGCAGACACAGAGAAAAATAAATTTCATCATTGATCACAATATGTAGAAAGGCCTGCAAATGTGAATTGTAACGTCTTTCCAGGTTCATGAAGACAAAAACATCTACCTATTTTCATTCTGAAGATAACCTAGAAACCAATCTCCCTTCATGTTTCTTGCTATTCTGTTTCTTTTTTCTACGACTTTCTAGTTAAGCTGTCCTTTCTCTTGTCCAACTGAAACAATTTTTGGATTAATATAAGCCTGTGTTTGGTCTCATGTGCATACAAATAAATTGGTAGTATTCACTTATTAAGTTAAAACTTTAAAAAATTATGTTTATTTATTTATTTATTTGGTATAGGATCTCACTATGCAGCAGCTTGGACTTGTAGTGTTCTTCCTGTCTCAGCCTTCCCAGCACTGAGATTACAGGGCATGCCACCATACCCACTCTTAGCATGTGGTACCGGGATCTAACCTGGGTCCTGGTGCCTGCCAGGCAAGTGCTTAGACCACTGAGCTATCTTCCCAGCCCAAATGAAAACTTCAATAATTTTTGGACCATAGCTTTCTTCCTTTAGTGATCTTGTGGAGCTAGACTCATATCAAATAGGTTGGAGTCAATGCCTGATTTCCTACCTTGTGCTTTCCCCACATGGCCCAGGTCCTGGAAGCCACAGAGAGGAAAATCACTTGGCTACAGTGGTGTGGAAAAATCTCAGACTGATGAATTGTGTATGGAGAAAAAACCCAAGTCAGCGTTGTGGAGCTACATCAAAGGCAAAGACACTCTCTTAGTCCATTTTGTGCAGCTGTGACAGAATGCTCTGCAGCATGGCCAAGTTATAAACAACAGAAGTCAAAAGGCCACTATCATAGCACTAGCCCTGGGTATCGGCAAGCACTATGTCCTCTGGCAGCGAAGAGCCCTGAGTCCTTGCACGGTGGAAGGCAGCAGAAGGAGAGTGAACTTCTGCTGAGCTTGTCTACGAGGGCACTGAGTTCCAGTCACAAGGGACAAGTTCTCATGACCTAATCACCTCTTAATGGCTCACCTCTCAATTCTGTTACACTGGCAACCCCTGAGTCACAGAGGGGACACATCAAACCACATCAGAGACTTTTAAGCAGATTTGAAACCTCGATAGGCTTTCACCAAGTGGGTGAGGGCAGTGATGAGAGCGGGAGATGAGTATGGTTCTTTCAGGCCATGGAAACCTGTGCAGAAGTGTCCAGGGTAGACAGAGAGGACCTTTCAGAAAACAAAAGAGCTGTTCCTTGTGAGTAAGAGCAGAGCTGCCAGATGGAATTTTATAAGGATACATAGGAGTTTGGGGGTCAAATCACAAAGGCTTAGACTTGTGAACCATGTCAAGAAGTTTGCATCTCAACCTATAAGCAATTTGGAGTGAGTGAATACTTTTGGAGAAAAATGATCCAATGTGGTTAAAAAAAGGTCCTGGCTTAAGTAAGAATCTTTCCCCAAAGCTTGATCCCTAGGTCACAATGTTCTGAAGTGGACCTTACTGCTGCTTGGATCATACGGACACTGACCTCTGCAGGAGATTAGCTCCAATGAGTTCAGCACTGAATGGGCTGCTGGGAAATGGGCTCTGGTTGGAGGAAGTAGCTCCCTGGAGGCATGGCAGGGTAATTTTTAATTTCCAACCTCCCATTTTCTTTTTCATCTCTACCACTTCCCCTTCCTCTTCCTCTTCCTCTTCCTCTTCCTCTTCCTCTTCCTCTTCCTCTTCCTCTTCCTCTTCTTCTTCTTCTTCTTCTTCTTCTTCTATTGTTTTTTTTTTTTTTTTTCAGACAAGGTCTCAAAAGGTAGTGCAGGCCAGCCTCACTATCAAGGGCAGTGAACTGCTGAAACTTTCAGCAATTCACCTGTCTCAGACTCCTGAGTACTGGGTTCTAGGCATGTGCCTCCATGTCTGACTCCTCCTTTCTTTTGGACTCTCTTACTCTCTGTATTCTGTCCTCTGAGGTGAGACCTATGCTCTCTACCATGATGCTCTGCCCCAACACAGTCCTAGAAGCCATGTAGGCAAGTGACCATGGGGTTTAAGCTATGAAGCCATGAGCCAAAACAAACCTTGCCTGCTTTAAACCAAATCTTTCCAGTGTTTTGTCACTGTAATGCAAGCTTGACTCATAGGAGCACTGATCAAAACCACACAGACACCATGGATGGTAGGCTGGAGAAGTCAAGTTGGAGGACAAGTACCAGGTATAATGAAATATGCACTGAGAGAGAGAGAGAGAGAGAGAGAGAGAGAGAGAGAGAGAGAGAGAGAGAGAGAGAATGGAAGGGATGGAACAGAAGAGAAGGGTAGGGGAGGGGGGTTCCAAATCAGCATGACACAGAGACTGATTAGATGTGGACTGCGGTGGGGAACAGTGAGGAGAAGGTGCTGACTCATCATGATGAAAACCCTGGTTCTACCGGGTCGTTTTCAGGCTGTGGCTTGTATGTAAATCACTGGGCTCTTATTGAAGATATATTGGGACTAATACTTGCTTAGGTGGGCATGAGGTGGGACAAAACTGTGGTTAGCCAATGAGAATACAAGCACTATTGCTCAGGCAAATTTGATTAAATTGGAATCAAATAGGAAACCAAGTCACATGAGAAGCAGGCATGAGTATAAAACAGGATCCCTTCCTGTTGGGGGTTGGGCTAGTGACTCATTTTGGCTTTTTCCAGGCAACTGATAGCTATTTAGAATATCAATCACTGATGCCCATTCCTAGGGAAGTATGTGGCTGCATGCATTTACTCTTTTATCTTGAATTCTGGCCCACAGTTGGGAGTGTCTGTCTCTTCCAAGTTGCAAAGTCACCTTGTCTTCCATATTGTCTCTCTGAGGGCCTGGCCCTGTCTACCTGTGTATGATATTTCTATCTGATTCAGCTACTTACAACATTTCCCCCTCTGAAGAAGTAACCTAAACTGCAACGAGGGAACCATGGGTGATGAATCACATGATTTTCCTCTTTAAAAGCCCCTGGAAGAGACAGTTTCCCAGGGACAACCCACTCGCCCCCTCCCCCCCACTGTATCTTTCTCTTGAACAGGAGTGTTCTTGCCGTTAATACATATGTATCCTGCTATCTATCTATCTATCTATCTATCTATCTATCTATCTATCTGTCTGTCTGTCTATCTATCTCTCTATCTATCTATGTTGATCAGAACCACACAGACACCATGATGGTAGGCTGGTGAAGTCAAGTTGGAGGCATCTATCTATCTATCTATCTATCTGTCTGTCTATCTATCTCTCTATCTATCTATGTTGATCAGAACCACACAGACACCATGATGGTAGGCTGGTGAAGTCAAGTTGGAGGCATCTATCTATCTATCTATCTATCTAGAGAATAAGAGAGAGAGAATGAGAGAGAGAATGAGAGAGAGACGGGCAGACAGACAGACAGAGAGACAGACAGAGAGACAGAGAGAGAGTCATCTCCCACGTGGGTAAAACAGAGGATCTAGAATGCATATTTGATGAGCTTTCCAGGTAATTCTCAAGCAGATCTATTTTAAAAATATATATCAAATAGTTTTTACTTTAATCTTTCCTTTTAATAACTTGAAAATTACTGTCTATAATTGCTAACAAGTAAGTAATCATGCACAGTCAAGAGGACAAGAAGTTTCACAGAACAAATGGTAGAGGATAGGGACCATATGTATCCGAAAATATGTCACGCGGGTGGCAGAAAGACGCCTGTGAACATACCCGGCATTTGAAGGTCAGTATGTGCAGAGAAAGTAGTGGCAGTGGAGAGGGTGCGCAGCAGCAGAGTGAGTACAGTGGCTCTGGGGTGGGTGCTTCTAAAGGAGAGAGCGATCTACTCCCATGAAGCAAGGAGGCCAGAAAGAGGCGCAGAGACAGGACCCCTTGCCTTGGCTGCCAGTTCACGAGAGAGCCAAGAACTAGCAAGTGGCAGTGAGCTGGAAAAGTGAGGCTCAACAGGCAGTGACCACAGGCAGCTGCAACGGAATCTGTAATCCATGGGCGCCTGAACTTTCACAACATCACATTCTACGCGCTTAACTTTTTAAAAATGTAAAATACATCATTCCTGGCAGATCCAAAGACCCCAATTCTCCAATGCTGAAAGATTTTCATAAGTTTAAGGATGAAACCTAATTCATATGAAGACATAAAGATGTGAACTATGTATTCAGATATTATTAGTTTGAACAAGCGATGTATGGAGAAAGCCTCTAGAAATATTTTTGTGAAAAGTATATGCTCCTATATTTACAAGAGAACTTACTTTAGTTTGGTTTTAAAGTCAAAATCTTTCTCAAAGCTGCACTGACAAATCTTTCATAGTTATGTAAGTCTTAGGAGGTAGGCAATTCGGCAATTTGGAAACAGCTCACAAATTCTGATTAGCTGAAATCCAACGAGAACTCCTATGTCAGCCTCCATAAATCATGTGGAAGTGCGACTTAAGACAGCAGAGAAGGGCCCAATGCTTCCCAAGAGGTGCTTCCATTTATTTATTAGCCTCTCTTCTGTGGCAGCCTGAAGACCCAGTGGCAAGCCACAGTTATTTCAGGTGCCCCAGGACTGCTCTGGGAGACATTTGCTTTGGTAGCAGCAATGTCAAGCCTGAGGCCATCCACTGTGCAGCCCCTTGGGTGGCTCTGCTCCTCTGAAGCTATCCTCTTTCAGGTAGGAGGGCCTCCTCTACTTGTGACTAAACAGGAAGCCTGACACCACATGTGTGAGCCTTTTTCTCTTATGCAACAGCCCTCTCGCTGCACCATTCATACTTCAGTCCTTACGCTGTTCCCCCTATGCTTCAGTATAACTCCTAATAAAGCCTCTCCTGATGGCTTATTCACGACTTCTATACCAAGTAGAGCGTGTTGCTATGACGTCCTTGGGACTGGCAGTATCATAGATCATTGGCACAGAAAGCAGCCAGCATCCAGGGCTTGTAACACTAGAGGCAGTTAGTAGCAGAGAACAATGGGCAGTTGCTGGGCACCATTGTGTCGGGGGCGGTGGGGGGCAACATGCTCCCAAGGGCTACAAGGAGCTGCTGCTCCTAGCTCCAAGATGTCTACATAGTGCCAGTAACTCTAAGAGCTAGTAGCTCTGGTACACAAAGCTCAGGAATGTCAACTAAAAGCCCTACACTGTGCCCATTTGTGATTTCTATGTGAATCTGGCAAAAGAACCCTCAGCCAAATGATAATATATTTTGGTTCAATGATATCAAATGCATCATTGTAGGCATAATCGCATGAAAACCTAGTAGTACTGAAGTGGGCTGAAAAAAGCTTGGAAAGGTGAAAACTTCTTTAAGATTTTCTGACAAAATTAGTTATCATCTATTTTACTTGAAGGGAAGCTAGAGTTAAAAGTAACTTTGCCCCCATTTTACCCCCAGCCCATGTGTGTAGGCCCAGAGCTGACAGGCTCTATAGGCCACAAGGAGGTGAGAAGAGTTCTTGAATTTCAGAACTTGAACAACTTTTAATCAAACCTCAGTAGATTAGTGGGAGGAAATGTTTGAATTTTAGAAGTCTGTTCTGTTTTCTGTAGACCTAGAATCTCACTTTTCCTCCTCACCTTCTTCCTCCTCATTTTCTCTTTCCTTCTCCTTGGTAGATCCATTTTAGCATCATAACCTATTAGATTCTGACCTCCATCCATGGCCCAAACTCTGTAACTTTGACTCTGGCTTATACTTCTAAATCTGTGCTACCAACTATGTGCGTAGAGTTCTGTACATATTTTCAATTATATATCATAGTACTTGTTTTATAGCTACATAAAAATAAAATCATATATTACATATAATATATACCAAATTGTTATGTATCGTAAAGTTGTTAAAAATCATTTGACCCTGAACTTGGCCTGTCAGAAGATAACGGCTGGATGTGGAGGACAATTATTTGTTAAAACATAGATACCTGGGCTGTATTTTCAGATGTGTGCCACAGGGGAAGTGACTTGTAAAAAACCACGACCAATACCATTTTGATTTTTTTGAGGTGCTGGGGTGTCTTAGTTATTCTTCTCTCCTTGCTGGAACAAACACCTGACACCCAAAATGAAGGAAGGAAAGGGTGATTTAGCTCACAGTTACTGGAACTTTCAGTTGTAGTCAGCTGGCTCCAAGGCAGAGTGGCACAAGGCAGAGAGCAGCCTTTCCCTTGGTAAAGGGCAAAGGGTGAAGGGCAAAGGGCAGAGAGCTAAAGGGAATGGCAGAAGTACAGGCAGCTACCCAGCCTCTCTTGCCTCCCTACATTGTAATGCAAATCACCTGTCCCAGGGCAGGTACAGCACCCACACCCACAATAATCAATCACAAATTCCAGAAGCCACCCCATGACTGCATGAGTCTTTGGGGGGACACCTGTACAAAAACCATAGCATGGGAGTTGAACCCAAGGCCTTATGTACATCTTTAGACCCCCTAAATCACTCTTCATGGACATACTTGAAAATTTTAATGTAGGTCCACTTTGATAAATGAAAGAAAAGTCTTTTCTTTTTAAATAATATGCAAATTATCATCCCCATTTAATCATGTACAAATGAATGGAATGGGAATACAATATAACCAATATGATATTCTTTTCTTTTTGTTTCTGTAATGACTTACTTTAGTTCCTAAATGAGCATAGGTGATAAACAAAGCTTTTTACTTTATCAGAGAAAAATCGGGAGTGTTCCAAAAAACATTGCCATAGCAAGAAACAGTGAAAATACACTGTTCTTTCTACCTTGGTAACTATGCTTGCACAAGTATTAGCTAAAAATAAGCAAGATTTTTTTTCTTTCAAAAAAACAGAAGATAACTTTTCTACAGCTAGGTAATACAGATTACCTAGAGCTTGCTCTTTCAAAGATAGAGCCATGGCAGGGGGCAGATTTTTTTTTTATCTGCAGTGAAGAATATGTTCTGACTGCAAACAGCCAAATGAAATTCAAAGTTGTCTCCTAGCTACTGATCCTAGCTGGCATCTGAGAAATTTGGTAAATGACACTGATCCCCATGAGCTGACCCTGACAGCCTCACGTGCAGAACATCACAGGGATGCGTGCACACAGACGAGGAGAGCAGAAGCCCTGTGTCCTAGGGAGCTGAGTGCTATTTCTGAAAAAGAATTTTGATAAAAAGCCTATAAGATTATGTGAAGCCTAGGTCATGGAAAAACTGGAAAAAGGCATCCTAGCTTGTGTTAATTTCAAAGAATGACTTGTTTATGTTGAATCTATAGCTTATAGGGCTTCTGGCTTCTGTTATTTTGCAAATAAGGTAAGAAATAGATTCTTTTTTGTTCTTAGCTTCTAAAGCCCTGCTTGTTAAGTAGTTTTCTGAACATATGAGAAAGGAAGCTTTTTATCATGTGGCATGCAGGGGAAATGGTGGGGAAGGACAGGAAATGTCATCACTAATAACCTGCCCAAACGAGGCCGGCGCAGGGGGTGAGCTAGGGGATCTGATCATTATTATTTAAGCAAAAATTTAATGGTTGGAAAAAGAAAGGCCAATGAATTGAATAGGTAGTGAGCGTGGTTCCTAAGTCGAAGCATTTAAGAAATGTCTCACAATGATGGTTGCCAATGTGAATGCCCGCCCATTGCTAGAATGAAAGTGAATGAAATCCCTTAGAAGATCTTTGATCAGGCACTGCCCCCTGACAGAAGTCAGCTTGTACCCAGAAAGAGGCACGCCATGCTGTCGTGGGCAAGGGAGGTTGCTCCCACCACTCAATTAGACAAAAGGTGACGCCCTGGGGCTTATAATTCTTGAGGAGCCCCCAATTAATTTATGCACCTGCTAGTGTGTGCCAAGCTGAGTTAGAATTTCTTTTAACATTTTCATATGCGTTTCCTCAAAAGTATTCATATTTATTAATGTTGGCTTGGTAATATTATTCTCCTGCAGAGAAAAGGAAATGTGTTCATCTTAGCATTTTTGCCTACTTCCTCTACTTTGGCCCTTGTTTTAATTAACAATTGCTCAGTGCCCTGAGGGCTGCCATTAATTAAAAGATTAAAAAAAAATCCTTCAGGAATAAGTAGAACTGATATTTTCCTCTTTTCAGCCTGCATGTGGTTTTCAGCTTTATTTTGTAGTGGGTTCTCTCTGTCACTGCTCCTCTCCCTGTGACTAAATGTGTTTCCCAAATATTCTGTGGTTGATTTTATGCAAATGTAAGAGTTTTCAATATGGGAAAGAAAATCTCTTGATGTTTTATTAATTCATGTTTTTCTTAGAGTTTGTGAAAGCAGCTTTCTCACCATGGGAATGCTATTTTAATAGGAAAGAATACAAACATTAGCTACTCCTGTAATTGGGAAAATCACTGTCTGGTCATTTCTGTTTCCCATTGTTTAAAGGGAAGGTAAAGATGTGTTTGGAAGTTTAAAAAATTCACTGATGAAGGTAGATGGAGGAGATAACTAGGAAGTATATGAGCCCTCCAGCCATTAGGCTGTGACTTATTTTATCTAATTACTATTTTGACCACTGATAGAATTTTTTCTCTCTCTAGTCTATGAAAAAACATTAAATAAGAGACTATAAAGGGACCAAAATGATTCCAAAGGTGGCTTAATGAAAAAAGAATGAAATGTTCTGCCGTTTTATGGAAGGTTGTAAACCTTATGAAGTGAGCCATTTTCAGATGATAAAATGCCTCTGGAAGGGTGGGCCAGAGCCATCTCTGACACAGAGCAGCATGACTTTCAGTACCAAGGTCGCTGGGCGAGGCTCACGAATATTTCATCACAGCTCAAAATTCTTTGTTGCTACATCTAAAAGCAATTTCTCATATTGGAATATCAATGTAAACCATAGAATTTAATGTGAAAGAACAATTTGCACTCAAGTTGAATTACAAAAGCCAGTCTGCCCCTGATAAGGCCCTTTTGTGCAATATGCTGAGTGAATGGGTAACTACTTCATCCTGTCCTCTTTTTCCTCAAACCGAAGATGTCCTGCCTCTTGCAAGGCTCTATCCCCTTTTAGCACAAAGAGCAGACACATATCATTCAGTACAGTTTTTTCTGTTAAGGCTCCATTGGCTCTACTCAGCACTTCCTTCTCCACATGCAGAACATGCTATACCTCCCTACTGGCCCACTTAGATTTCTAATCCCTAGATTCTATGCTTCAAGAACTTTGGCTAACATGATTATGACTTGTGGCAAATAACCCTAAACTCTAGTACACTTCTAACTACCTCTTGGGCTTTTGATTAAAAAAAGAAAAAAGGCGGGGGGGGGGGCATCCCCAAAATTTTCATCACTTTGAAATGCCCATATTACTTTGGCATATTTTCTATCTGCATTTTAGCATGATAATCATGACTAGTATTATGAATTGCATTCTACTTTTTTATTTGTCAAACAAAGATGTTCACATGTTGCTGTGAAGTTATCCTATCATCCTGCTATTAGCTGAATAGCATTCACCAAGTAGACAACATTTTGCAGCTAGATGTTTTGGTAATTTCTAATATTGCATTGTGAATAATGTCATTTCACATATGTTCCTGTATTTCTTCAGAGTAGGACCTCAAAGGGGAGTATGTGGTTCCATTTGTACATACTAACACGTATCTTACATACATAGCTTTTTTTTTTTTTTTTGTCTTTTTGAGACAGGGTCTCGCTATGCAGTTGAGGCTGGCCTTGAGGTCACTTTTGTAGCCCAGGCTGGTCTCGAACTCACACCAATCCTCCTGCCTCAGCCTCTCGAGTGCTGGCATTACAGTTGTGAGCCACCATGCCCGGCCTTACACACATATCTTATGTAGTGTGTATATCCTAAGATACATTGTCAATGTCAATGTTTTGTCTTCAAAAGTGATGACGGTTTTCTTTCTTATATTTTCAAACAATTGCAAATTAAGAGAAAAGTCACAAGAATAATACAAAGAACTACTGCCTATCTTTTGCTCCAAGAGCCATTTGAGTTTTGTCAACTCATTCAGACGTGTCTTATACCACAAGGGGGAAACTCCACCACCTTGGGTGGCACTGATTGTCATGTCCCTCTGGTCTCCTTCTCTTTAGAGCTTCTACTCTTCTCTCCTTCACATTCATCTTGGAGGTGACATAATCAAAGTCAATTTCTGTCCTCATCTTCTGAAATATATCAAGTCTAAAATTGATCTCACTACCTTTCTTTCAAAATGAGCTCTCCCACAAAACTCCTACTTTCTGTCATCTTTCTTCAGATAATATAAGCTTTAAGTTTTCCCTCCCCCATCATCACAGGTGGTTACTAAATCGTTAAGAATTTGTGTTCATTGTTACTCAGTATTTTTACTTGCATTTTTCAGAATCATTTCAAACTTACATGCCCTCTGTTGAACAAATCAGAACAAATTTGCTTTAGAAACTGTCTGCTTGAAGAACTTCTGCGAGGCATCAGCTGTTCCTGTGGCCAATTGTGCCAATGTGTCCTGGAGAAATATAGGCAGTGGGACAGGAGCCAGCTTGCATGCCAGAACTGTAGGGAGGAATTTAGATAGCTCCTAATTTTTCTTTTTTCTTTAGTTGTCTTTACTTGGATGACATAAGAATACATGATATCAATTTCTTTTTTCCTTTTCAATCTTCTGCACAATACTTTAGTGTTAAAAGCAGATCTCTGAGATAATTAAATCTCTATTTTATAGATAAGGACCAGGGCGATAGCTCAGTGGCTTAACCACCTACCTGGGAAGCTCAGTGCCATGAGTTCAGTCCCTGGTACTGCCAACCCTCCCCACAACCCAAAGAATTCTATTTCATAGCTGAAGAGCCAAGATCAAAGAGATTAAATACTAATTAAGTCCTAAGCCTAACACTGGGATGGTGGTGGTAAGCTCTTGGCAGATTTTTGGTTAAAACCACATAAACCCTAGTATTATCTCTTGCTTATCAAGAATTTGAATGTCAATTTATTTTTATTTTTGTCTCCAAGATGAGCTTCCATTTCTTTGCATTTTCTTTGCAGGCCACTCTCAACAGTGTATTAGGGCTTTATTTTTTGTACTGATTTAAAGATTTAATTTATTTTTTGCCACAATTATGTCTCCTTGACTTTATAATAGGTTTCAAAACTTTCTTTAACAGCAGTTGACACATACTTGTACATAAAAAATCTCCCCAAATCTACTTAAAAGCTATTAGGACTAATAAGCATGTTCAGTAAGATTTGTAAATACAAAGTCAATATACAGAAGCTAATTATACTAGCAATAAATAATCAGGAAATAATATTAAGGAAATAATTTTATCTTTAATAACATCAAAAGAATAAAATATTAGAAATAAATTTAACAAAGGAAGTGTAAGACAAATACTGAAAACTATAAAATATTGTTGAAAGAAATGAAAGATCTAAATAAAGGGGAAGACATAATCCTGGATTGAAAAATAATCATATATATTCTTTTATTCATACGTTTTATCAATATATGACAATTTATGATATCTCACACTTAAGACAAGCATACATTCCTATACATTTGTCAAAAGATTGAATGCTCAGTGATGAAAATAAGACATGAAATTTGACATAGGGGTTGCAAAATGATCTTATGGAAAAATATTGAAAAGGACTGTATAGTTCTCTTTTTATTTGTGGTGATTCTGCTTGTAACATTGTTTCTAGGCTAAAATATATTTCCCAGTGTTCTCTTCTCTGTATGATTCCAAGTTAGAATTGACCACTGGAAAATTTATGCAAGATTTAAAATACAGAGTAAAGCAGTAGACAGAGTGCTTGGGTGGTCAGCTGGACCTCAGGGCCTTGGCTCCAGGATGCTGTGACTGAACTGCAGATTCGCTACACTGCCAGGCAGCTCCTTCAGCCTCTCTGGGTCCTAAGCCAGGTGCATAGACCACTGTGGGTGAAGCGCATCAGCTCTACCTGCAGATCTCATATGTTCTATGGTTGGGTGCAGTAAGGGATAACGGCAGACATTTTCTGATTGGTCTTGTAGGTTCTTTCTATTTTTGCAGGCTCAAATTGATCTTTGTGTTCACGAGAGTTTTTTGTCCCAACTGGATGCCTTACTTATGTACTATGATTTCAGGGCCACCACCAGACACTGAGATGATAGCTTTCCCTATGTGTCATTGCGAGCTCCTGCCATTGAGTGAACAGTGTAATATACTCAATATTCTTTATTGGTACTAGTGGGTTTTCTTGCCTTATTCATTTCTCATCCATATACCATAGGTTAAGTGCTTCTGCAAAATTACCACTATTGTGTATTTTTTCCATATCTGACCTCAGAAACTGATTTTGTTTCATCAGTTCACCTGCAATATTGTATGCTTTGTAGAAACCATATTTGGTCCAACTTCTATCCATGGGTTGTGTCCATGTCTGTGTGTCCTTATGTGTCAGAGACTATACAAAGCACACCATCTCACTCAAAGTTATTAAAATTATATGAGCTAGGTTATTATTAATAATATATTCTTTAGTAATTAGAAAAGAAAATTTCAGAGTTAACCAAAGTTTGATATCATCTCTTTACTAGACCATAGTCAGTGGCCCTCTTGAACAATCACTAACACACCAATTTATAAAATATTAGGATGTTTACAACTAAGGAGACAGACCAAATTGAACAGAACACAAATGTCATAGGAAGATCAATGAGTATTAAAGCTTTGGTCAATAGTCATGCAAAGAGAAAGAAGATGATGGAGTCAGTGTCTGGCTCAGAGTTTGAATGTTTCACTGACACTCTCCTCACATCAGGTTTCAGTGTCATAGCAGCTTGTCATTTTCCATGGAAACGTACTGAAATTTTGACTGAGGCTACATTGAATGTATTGATTCTTTTGGGGAGAAGTGACATCTTAAAAATGTTGAGTCTTTTAGTTTATATATTTGACAGTGGTAGACATTTCTCTATTTATTTAAATCTTTGCTTATGTTCCAAAAATATATTTGTAGTCCCCTATACTGCTAAGTCCCTTATTTATTTATTTATTTATTTATTTATTACTACATGGTCCAGGATGGCCTTCATTTTCCTCCAGTATTGGAGATTAAACCCAAGGGCTTTGTACCAAGCTACTTCCCAACCTATTGTTATTATCTATACAGGTTTTATTTTTGCCGATTCTAAAATGAACTTAGAATTTTTGTTGTTATTTACATCCTTTTGTCATTAACTCATTTTTTAAAGCCATTTTATCTGATTTTGTCAGTTACCTCTTTATCTTGTCAACTATTTTTTTTCTTACTATGCAGAAATTTTTATTTTGATATAGTGCTACTTACTGTACTTTGGCTGCTGGTACTTTTGGTGTCATACCTTGGTGTTTTTCTCCTAGAAGTTTTACCATTGTAGGTCTTATGGTTAGGTCTTTAATTAATTTCAAGTTAGTATTTGTTTGTGGCACCAACAGGGTCCAATTCTATTCTTTTGCATAGTGATATCCAATTATCTCCATGCTATTTATTGAAGGTAAGTACTATAATTTCTTACTATGTATCTTTTTTCTTCGGTCAAAGTGAGTTTATTTTTCAAATAGCATAACCTAACTGCATTCAAAACCATTTTCAAATCAACCTTGCACTAGCCAGAGAACAGGCTACTTTTAAACATTACGCAACACTGATCAGATCAAACTGTTTTTTGTTTGTTTGCTTTGTTTTTAAATGCAGCTCAGACTCCTAGTGATATTTCTTTTTCAGCCTCCCCACTGCTCGGATTCCACCACCGCACCTAGTCTTCGTAACCAGCTCAGTGTGCTCGAGGGCAGGGTCATTGCAGCACACGTTGCCAGGGATAGAAACCTAGTCCCTGCACTTGTGTAAGCAGGCCCTTAGTCTGCTGAGCTATCTTGCTGGCCCTCAGATAAAACTTCTTTAAAGCAGCTGGCTATCATGTTACCATCATAGCCAATATCACATTTAGCCATACATCCTAAAAACCTTTTTTACTCACACTGATCAGTTACATCAACATTTCCTAGCATCTTGGCCAAAGAAATATACATAGTTCTTATAACATACACTATGAAAGAATGACATTGACCAATTTGACTTTATACTTGTTTTAATGCAAATTTAGAAGAAGAAAGAGAACTATCTAGTATGAGAACCTATAGCAGGGCATTTGTGTGTGGGAATGTGTTCCTTAGGTACCTAGTCCCTCATATAAGGATAATGAACATAATAAAAAAAACCCAATTGAATGGCCTAGTGATTAGCTGGCATGGATGAGTTGACTGGAAGTAAGAACTAAAATTAATTAAAAATTAATGAAACTTTTTCCCCAAGGACAAGTATGTGTTTGGAAGATTAGTTGACTATATCTGCAAAGTTTATTTCTAGGCTTTATTCTTTTTCAGTGGTCTACTTATCTATTTCTTATACTGGTACCACATCATTTTAATTACTATAGCTTTGTGATATAATTTGAGACTAGGGTATATGATGCTTCCAACATTGTTTCTTATGTTGCCTTAGGTAAACCATTTTTGTGCAGTCCTATATGAATTTTAGGATTTATTTTTATTTCTGTGAAAAAGTACGTTGGAATTTTGAAAGGAACTGCACAGAATTTATAAATAATTGGGGATATTATGGACATTTTAACTATTAAATCTCCTAGTCCATGAACACATAATATTTTTCCATTAATTGTGTCTTCTTCAATTTCTGTCATCAATATCTTACAGTTTTCATTGTATAAAACTTACATAGTTTGTATGCTTGTTCCTAAGCATTCTAATGTTTTTGGAACTATGATAAGTAGCATTTTTTTAAAGTCTTTGGTGAGGGGTACGTAGGTTATTGTTAGTGTAAAAAAATGCAACTGATTCTCATAAGGTGATACTGTATCTGCAATTTTTACTAAACTCACTTATTTCTAACAGTTTTTTGGGGAGGAATCTTTAGTATATTCTATATATCATATCTTTTACAAACAGAATTCTACTTTTTCTTTTGCATTTTGTCTTTTACTGATTTCTTTTGCCTAAAATTATGTCAACATTAGAACAAATATGTAAAGGAGTGAAACTCAGAAGATGGTCCAGAAATAACCACATATATTTATGATTAGTTGATTTCAACAAGGAGGCTATAACAGCCCAAAAATTAAAACAATTCAATTATTCATCAGCTGATGAATGTAAAAGTAAAATATATCTATAAAATTGAATATAATTGACAATAAACATAAAGCACCGATACATGCTCCAGCATAGATTAACTTCCACAATACTATGTGATGTGAAGGAGGCCAGTCACACAACGTTACATGGTGTATAATCCCATTTATATCACATGCTCATAACAGGGAACTCTATAGTGGTTACCTAGGATTTGCAGTAAGTAAAGGAGGACATTGAGAATATATTTCTTTTTACTATGTTGAAATTGTTCTAAAATTAGATTACAGTGATAGTTGTATAGTTCTCTGATACACTAAAAACTATTGAATTGTAGAGTTTACCTAAGTAAGTGAAATGTATGCCATGTAGATTCTATCTCACATAAGTCATTAGAATGCTGAAAAAAAATCCTTAATATCCATGAAGCTCTAATCTCATACATATATATATATTATATATATATTATATATATTATACATATATATATATATGTATACATAGTTCTATCAGTGCCACTTGAGATTAGATAGAGCTAAGATATTAAATTGTACCTTATTCATATTTAAAGGTCAGTAGCTGTAGAGAAGATAGGATTACCTATTCCACTAGAGAAACATAAGCTTCCCTCCTTTAGGTAGTTTTCATGTTCTTTTTCTTTTTCTCTTTTTCAGTACTGGGGATCAAACTCAGGACCTTGTGCTTTCCAGGCAGGCACTTACACTTACTCTACTGGGCTACATCCTTGGTCTTGTTTTCATGTCCTAATATGCAGCATTTGTTTTATTTAGATGAAGCAGTTCTTAGGCACTCGTGAACTCTGTCTCCCCCTTACTCTCTCAACTTTTGAGGCAACAGTAATTTCTAAAGTGTTAAAATCTGGTCTTTACAAAAAGTTACTCTTGCTTATTATTATGATGATATCGTCCCTACTCTCACTGACTCATTAAAAACACACTGACTGTTAATTAAATATGAAATGCTGTGATTTCTCATCTGAAGATAAATGATCCAATTTTGTTTTGAAGAAGCTTTCAATCTAAGAGAAGTGATGGATGTGTGAACATGCGTTTGGTTTACTCTATGACAGCATAACAATGCAACAGGTGCAGGAAGCAGGTAGAATTAATCCCAATCAGAAGAAATGGGGAGGTCTCTAACTCACACCAGTCTTTGTAAATCTGCCACATTGTCAGATAACTTCAAAGTCTTTCATTATGTCTTCAGAGATATAATGAATCAAGTTCTAAATATAAAAAATAAAGTTGTAGTACTTGACAGTTGGTTGCATCCTCTTTAAAAAAGAGTCTACTGGCTACTTTTACATTCATGTAGTATCTACAGAGGTTAATCAAACTAAGTTGTAAGCTGGAATCAAAAGAATGTGAAGATACTAAAAAGATGAAGCTAGCTTTTTAAAGAGTATTTCTAAATCACAAAATAATTTTTTTTACAGCCAAAATGAAACTATTCCTGAACAAAACCAAACAACACAACCTTCTTCCAAAGAAAGAAGCAAATATGGGGTCTTTCTTTCTTTTTTTTTTTTTTTTTTTTTTTTTTTTTTGTGGAACTGGAGTTTGAACTCACAACCTTGCACTTGCCAGGCAGGCACTTATGCCATGGAACTATCTCCCCAGCCCCTAAATATGCTTGAACTTCTTGCCTATTTACAGGGTTCCTGCGGGATTCCTCCTCCTTCTTCCAAGGGAGCTACTAAGAGTTGAGGACCAAGAGGAAAGCATGACTCTGCGACATGATACTCAGACTCATTATTCAGTGCTGGCGTCCTCGTCTACTCCCTGTTGTACATTCTAATGTGAATTTTACCCTTGGGTTAGTGAATCCTCCCCAAACATGGTATATGCTGTGTCAGACTATTGAGATTTTTGGCGGACAAGATAGCACTCTGGATCTCCCTGAAAGCCACTGACAGAATAAGGAGACTGAAAATAGCAAGATTGCTCTTCAACATCTGAGGCCATGAGCCCTGCTGCCCTTGGTTGTCTCTGCTGGGGTTTGGTCTCCACATGCCTGCTCTAACATTAACTAACTCCTTGGTCTTTCACCAAGAGCTGGTTTTCCTGTCACCCCCACTGTTTCCAGTTGAGTCTATCTGGCATGCACACTCGTTCTACTGGCTGAGACATCCACACAGGTACCTGCCGTTGTCTTCATTCTCAGTTACGGAGGAGTTCTGTTCAACCTAGGAAGACAACTCCTTATTAGGAATCTCAATTTCTGGTTTTCTTTTATGTGAGTGGCTCATGTTTGCTTAGTGACTGAGTAAATCTACTCCATCATCCTTTAGAATTGATGGAAAGGCAAATAGAAGAGCTGTTTTTCTGTTCATTAGTCAGTTGTCTGTACATTTTATTATTGTTCATAGGACCCAAATAGAATGACTTAAAATTGCAACTTTAAAAACCTTCAGGATCAGAGAAAATGAAATTTGCTACTCCTCTTTTAATGCCTTTAAAGTGATAGGCAATAAGAAAGTTGCCAAATCAGAATCAATCTAAAAACCATTTTTTTTCTAGAAATGATTGAAAGGGAGCATAAAAAGATGTCAGTCTGACAGATGTATTGCTGCTATTTCAGATTTGCAACGAGAAAACAAGGCCAGGCTATGGATCTTGGTGTGAAATTGCAAGTCTTCTATCTATTTTAGGAGATCACAGTGGAACAACTTATTTTATTTCCTAGTCACCCCCCACGTCTCTTATATACACAGTAGTGGCTACACCCAAGCAGAGTGGTCAAGGACAGAGCTAGAGTTATATTCCTCCAAACTTTCCTTTCCCAATCATTTTAAAAGTGTATAACAATGTTCAGAAGTGGAAGGGCTTGTAAATATATGTGGCTCTATGGTTATGAGATAATTTGCAAGACTGGAGTATATCACACAACTGTAAAATATTGAACACCCCTGCTAGAACTGGCCCACATCTCTTCCAAGGATCACTTTTCCCTGGTCCTCTCATCTTCTCCCCACCCATTCATCACTGCTGCCTTGACTCAGACTGACAGCTGCAGGTGTGCTTTCATTTTCTGACCATTTCCGTGGGTCTGCTCCCATTAAAATTTATCTTTTACATTTCCTGGCACCAATAAAAAGAGATGCTTGAAGTCTAAGCTCACCTTGGGTTTAATATTTGAGAAGAACATTACACGAATTTCTATGCTGCAGTTATTTTCATTTAAATAGATGCTTTCGAAAACACGTTACTTTGATGCAACATATGCATGTCGGAGTAGAACATTTAGACAATTCAACAAGATAATACTGCCTGTCTCGAATCATACAGAGAGATGACCCCATTCATAATGCTGGGGCCATGCTTTGATCTGCAAAAATAAACATTTATATTCTACTTCAGTTGAATAATTTATTACTCAAATAGAACTAATATTATTTTTGCTGCACATCACATTTGAGTGCTCACATCAACATCCAATTAAAATTAAATATTTTAAACTATCTTTAGTTTTTACACTCTGGTTTCCTGATATGAAATATTTCCTGTGTTTTCAAGATGCATGAATGAACTTAAAAAATTTCCCAAAGCTACTAAGAAAATGACTCAACTTCTGTAAGCAATATTGTTTACTTTCATTTTATGATAGCAGCTAATTTAAAAGCTGCCAGTGATAATACAGTATCTTAGCATCAAAGGACAGTCTTTGGAGTATAGTTCTAGCTCTTGCTTGTTCACCAATTAGTGACATATCACCAAGAAAATGACACCACTCTGCTGAGTCTCTGAAAACAGAGAGTTGGATTCAGTGATTCTTGAAACCTTTCAGGTCATAGATCATTTTGAGAACCATATGAAAACTATGTAATTTGTTGGGGTATCATGCTTAACAGATTCTGACCCCCATTTGAAGTCTACTTTCACCAGCTCCTAATTCTGCAGCCTTGGAAAATGCTGTGCATTTCTAAGCTTAATGTCTATTTTTGTTACCAATTTTAATATATCTAAAAGGATTTAGCTCAGTAGCTGGAACTTAGCAGGTCCACTGTAAATGCTATATTAAAAAATTAAGCCCAAGACAACTCAATTTAGCTTAATGATCCCTAGTAATATCTAAGTCCATATTTACTAAGCAAACACCACAGAAGGTAACTTGTCAAAATATTCTTTCGGGAAAAATTAAGAAGCAAGATGCAGGAGAATTATTGCATAGGACAAGTTGGTAAAACTTTGCCTGCTAGCTTTCTCTCTCTGAGATTTAAAATGTTGATGGTATATTAAAAGGTCACATAGACAAGGAAAATGTCATAAGAATGACTGGCTACAATTTTATATATGCTTAGATTTCTAAATTTCTGTGTAAAAGTGTGTAGCTGCTTTTATCACATTTTATAGGATTTATTAGAATATCAATGATTGATGGAAAATATGCATTCCAAGTTAAGTCTAAGGTGTTTAATATTCTGAAAAACAGTGATGTTAAGCTCAAGTAACTATGTTATAGAGTAATAGTATCACAATGCTTCTCTTCTAGAGGGTTAAGAATGTAAGTTTACAGACCAAAAATTAGAGAGAGAGAAAAAAAGGGGCTACAAGGATAGCCAATATTTTGATCCTAGCCCTTCAAGGTCGGTGAGAACTCAGGACATAAGAGAACCTGTGCTATAATATCCTGTAACTCAGTGGTGTCCCAAATTTTCTGTTCAAGGAGATTATGGGGCCATAAAGGAAAGTGATTGATGATGTATAGTGTGCCTAAGGAGAGTCACCTACAGAGAAAACATTCTCTTGGGCTTTCATAGCGAGCAAACTAGTCAAGCAATTGCCATGACTCATCCAGATGGCTGACACTGACAACAGTTCTGTATATGGGTTCAAGGTAAATCCTGAGGGGATTTGACTGACCTTGGGAAATACAAAAGTTACATATTCTGGCTTTAACTTGCCTTTAACCACCCAACAGAAAAGTTTAACCATGAGACATAAAACATAACGCTAGATTAGTATGCTGAGGTGTAAAAAGCTTGAATCAACAGCTTCTGACACTGCCAGTTCTGCCAATAACTCATTATAATTATGGAATATTGGACTATGTATACAACTTCTTTCTCTTAGTTCAATGAGAAGAAATTTTTGCATCAATAATGGTTAGAAAAATCATCCTGTCTGCATCCTGTGCTCTAAATAACTACTACAAGGACAACAATATGCATTGTATCAATTATTGGGAATGTACTACTAATATGTTTTGAAAAAAAAGAAAAGGTCAGATGAGCCCTAAAATTAAAATAATAATGCCAGATTGGCTTATCTCAGAATTTCTCTAACTTTTTTCTCTTGATACCCACCTTTCCTCTCCATAACCTTTAATTTCTTCAAGAATCAGTATTCTTGGATACACCTCTGGCTGCAGATTTTTTTCCTTATTTAAATAAATTTTCTTTGTTTCACTTTCTTAATTGACTGGAGGCCATTTTGTACTGTGATCATTAGTCCTCTTGGAATGCACAAACACTTAGAAAATTGCTATGCAAGATGGATAAACTTGGTGATATATTTTGCCTATGTTGAGAAGGCCTAAAGCACAGGCTAATCAATCAACCAATCAACAATAAAAAATCTTTGCGCAGTGCAAGCAAACTGGTAATGATGTTTGTAGTCGATTGTGTCAACACTTTTCTTGACAGGACCACAAGCTTAGCATTTATACTCTACAAACATCGAATATGATGCTACTTCATACAGTTTTTTATGCAAAAAGATGTCAGATTTGTCTTTAATTACTTCAAAGTATTCAATCTAGGGCTATGGAAAGCAGTTTGAAAACTGCTAAGACCCATTGAACTGATGCGTACAAGGCCACCACTCTGGGTTGTGAATATTTGGAATGAAAATTTGGCTAATCACATCTGACCTGGGATAGCTGTTGATATTAAATACCTATTAACTGGACAGACTATCAACCCCCCAGAAACTGTCAAGTCCCTTCTGTTTTAGGCAATTCCAAACTCCCAAGAGTCTTGCCCATTTGCTTTTGTCTCTTTTTAGGCATACATCATAGTTTGACAATCTCACACTAATTACCAGGAAATTAGACTGGAGAGAGAGGGAATTATTATTATTATTATTATTATTATTATTATTATTATTATTATTTAGCTGAGGAAAAAATTATTAAAAAATCATGAGAAACTAAAACACAGGAACACCAAACAATTCAGAGAGGGAGAGGGAAGACAGTTAGTTCTGGGATTAAAAGAACTAAGTGTTCTTTCCAAAAAATAAATATTTAAATGTTCATAAAATCAATGTCTTCCCAAGACATTAATACTTAAATGTTCATACAATTAATATACATCTTTTGTGGGGGAAATAACTTGATTCAAAAGACAGAAAAAGTTCAAAATTCTGTCATGTTTAAACAATATACCATGGAAACAATCCATCCTGAAACATTACAAAATAATTGTGAAAGT
This sequence comes from Myocastor coypus, assembly GCA_004027025.1. Lineage (NCBI taxonomy): Eukaryota > Metazoa > Chordata > Mammalia > Rodentia > Myocastoridae > Myocastor > Myocastor coypus. Next base: position 22,842 of record PVJA010001153.1, read on the forward strand.
TCCTGTTATCTAAGAATTCCAAATACTCACATTTTGCTTTGATATATACTTATGTCTAACAGGCAATTTCAGGAGTGATATGGCAGTAAATGATCTGCGTGGGTTACTTTTTTTTTTTTTTACAATAAGAAATAACTTTAAGAAAGAAAGATTTCCAGCTACTTACAAGCTTTGGTATTTTACAGATATCAATATAAATTTTCATTATGTTTTTACCAGTTGTTTAATAAGACTTTATTCTACCAAAAATGGATGTAAAATTTTAAAAAAAATTGAAAGGAGTCACACTGCATCATAGCTAGAGACAACAAACCATTTTTAAGGTCTTCAGTGTAACAAATTGTGAGTCGCCAGCTGTTTTCTGATCCATAGAGCACATTCTGCGCTGAGATACTGCTACCCACAAGGCAGGAACTGACACTGATCTGAATCCACCAGCTCTCCTGGAGGATCAGATGGCCTCTCCGCACTGGAATCAGTATTGCTACCCAAGCCTCATTTGTTACCTCCTGGGACAAGAGCTGCAACGACTGTGAAGGGAAATTGCTGCTGTTAGGGGACAGTTGCATTTATTTCTGTTCAAAAAAGCAGTCACCTATCATATGCATGTTAAAATGATGTCTAACTATAAAAAGAATCCATCCGTTTCTACCCAAATATTAATAAACAAGCATAACACATGATTTCTGCTTCTCTGTGCTGCTGGCTGGTAGCCTGGTTTGGGGCCCAGCTCCCTCAGTCTGCTCAAGGCCAGTAGAAGGGATTCGTCCTCCAAGTAAAGAGAATTAAAGGCCCCCACAGGACTGCCACTTCTGCCTGGGTGTCTGGTCTCACTCTTGTGAGCTGAGTCCTCAAATTCAAGATTTTTTTTTGAAGTATGACTCAGAATCATGGATTTTTATACATTTTTATTTATTCTCCAGTTTCTATGATAGTGGCCTAAATGGAAAGACTGCAACCATTTGAGGGAAGGCAATTTCAAATTTGAACCATTTTCCAAGCCAAAAATCAAGTGGCTTCCCTTAATAAAAAGCTGCATACTCCTCCTAAGAGTTCATTAGCCCTCTGTGCTGTGGATTCTACAGGAACAGCAGGACACTGACTTCTAGTAAATGTTTGTGAAGCTCAATGATGCAAAGCCTCGCTGACGCTGAGGCTCGCATAATAGCAGTGTCTGATTCTAAACTGTACATTCCATCCATCCATTCATTCACTCATCCATCCGTCCATCTGTCCATCTGTCTGTCTATCTGTTCACCTGTCCATCCATCCACCCTTCCAGCCTTCCAACAAATATTTATTGCATACCTGTGTACAGCCAGGAACAAATAGACAGAGCTTTTGCTCTTACAGAGGGTAACATGTACAATGTAGGCAGGATTATTTGTTTGATGTGTTACACTAAAAGAAGCTGTGATTGGTTGATAATATTATTTTCAAAATATTTCTTTTCATTTTGAGCTTTTTTCAGTACAATCTATGCCATGAAAATGGTCAGGGGTAATATTTGCAGTTTAAGAACATAAAATATATTTACAAAATCATATATAACACTTGGCCTCCAAGACACAGTCTGTCAAGTGTTCTTAATCAACAAACTACCTTAACAGAAAAATTCCTAGACATTTTTAATGTATGGCAACACTAAATATCAGGCTCTAAACATAAAAAATAATGCGGTGATGTAAATTGTTAGCTAAGAATTTCATTCAGAAAAGAAATAAAATAAATTCTTGTGGATCTTAAAGAAAGGTAGCATCAAATGCAAAACTTGTTTAGCTAAAAAAAAATTCAGTCGTCACAGTAGCATGTTATTCCTCCTGGGAATAACGGATCATTAGAAGCTTTTAAGATTCTTGTAACAGATGACATTCCCTTAGGTCCCTTTCAGTCCCAACTTGGCCCTCATCATTTTCCTTCTTTGTTTTTTTTTTTTTTTTTTTTTTTTATAATTCAGTAGGCTGCAGTATAATATATCTTGACATCACAACCTAAAATATCAGATCCGTTCAATTGTTATGCAAGTAATGTGGTGCTGTAAATGACTGCTGGGCGACAGGATGCTATTGAATGAGGAGGAAAATGCGAGCCACGTCCACTCTCTGTTGCCTGCAGCTTAATCTGAAATAACATCTGTGAAGGAACATGTGACACTCTGATCCAACAATGCATTTGATGGGGAAAAGTATCTGTAATGAAATTCTGGTCTAAGAGAATCAGCAGACTGCCTCTGCCAGTCCTTCCTCCTTCCTCACCATCTCCTTTCTGCCCAACTCCTTCAGAAGAGATGCCCAGGGGGGACTCTAGCTCCCCTGAAAAGCAACCTTTCATAACGTTCCCCAGATTAGGATGAAATTTCAGGGTACTTTTGTTCCAAATGGAAAAATTTACTTAAACCCATTTACAGTCTCAAGAAAAGAATGCAGAAAACATTCATCTGTGCATAACCTTTGTTCAAACAAACATTTAATTAAAAAGATGCATTTGGTAATCTGTACTCATGAATAATGATACTCATTTTCCTTTACAAATTTTTCTGGAGCATCAAAAATTGTACTTAAAGATGCTCAAAGGTGATTACAGGGCCAGCCAGATAGCTCAGCAGATTAAAGTGCCTGCTTAGGCAGACACAGGGGCCTGGGGTTCAGTCATGGGCCTGCCATTCTGGTCCTGCCCTAAGGGTGCATTGACACAGCGAATGAGACTGGGCATGGTGATGCGCACCTCTAATCCCAGAGCTTGGGAGGCTGAAAACAGGAGGATCATTATGAGTCCGATCTGTGTAGTGAGACCTTGTAGACCCTGTACTAAATATGTTAAAAAAGGAGATAATTACAGAAGTTATGGAGCACCTGACCCATACTGAGAGACAGAATGGAGATGAAAGGATATTGAAGGAACAGAGTGTAGGAAAAACCTCCCCATATGCGTACCCAGAGTGTGCCTGCGTCTCTCAGGATTAAAAACATCGAAAAAAACACATCAGGATGCAAAAATATCAGGAGAACTCCTTGAAAGTTTCATATTTCCCTAGTCCTCAGCATGTGCTGTCAAGATGATTTGGGCCTGGTACTGTATCCATTACCAGCAACCACTGTCCGCATGGTATTAAGAAGATTTTGGCTGCCTGACTGCTGAATGAGGCTTACCATAGTTGCAGCATTATGTAAGCCACCACTGTACTACTTAGCGAAGCATCAGACTTTGGAGTGCCTGTGCAAAGTGGCCACTCAATACAAATGATTATCATTTTTGAAGGAAAAAGGCAGAAGATGATACCTAATGCACAGCCATCATGGGTTGTGTACCTGAAAAGCTGCCTGAATGTTCTCTAATTCTGTAAGATCTTAACGGGATGTTGCAATGGCAGCCAATTTAGGTAGACATTTGGGTAGCCCCTTGGGAGCCCCTGGTCTCAGATCATATTTTACAGAAAGAAAGAAGGAAGGGAGAGATGGACAGGTGCTACTATGGCATGACCTGCTCTTAGTTATAGATGGCAAGGTGGGGGACAGTGTGGAAAGTCATAATAGGCTAACACATCCCTTCAGGTGGCATTCCACTGACAAGAAGTCAGCACATGGTGTTCATATATACCCAGGAGGAAATAAAGCGGGGGTTGATGAACAGCTGAGCAGTTTCTGCTCACGATTCACGCATCTGGCCATGCTCATGTCTGTGTGGTTTCCCATGGCAACTCTCCTTGGGCCTTGTGCCTTTCCAGTGCCTTGTGCCTATAAGAAACACGAGCCTCTCCAGCCACATTCTGGTCCTTCCATCTCAACGCAGATTGCTTCCCATTTTTGTCTCTAGCACCACTGGGTTTCAGAGTCCAAGCACGTCCAAGGTTCTCTGCGTGCAGCCTGGTTTTCAGAGCTGCGATCCCGCTGCCAGATGCCATGCCTCTGGGCAGAGCACTTCCAACTCCCTGGAGCTTTCAACAGGTGCTGCCAGGCATCCTTCCCTGAAACCATTTGCCGTTTCCCCAGGGTCTTCTTGTTTCCTGGTTAGATCAGAGGCAGCACAATATACTGCAAAGACCATGGGCTCTAGGGCCAGGCAGACCTGGACTCCAGATTCCCCTTCTATATTTTTAGCAGCCTGCCTTTGGCAATGTAGACTGGTGAATTTTACCTGTAAAGAAAGGTTAGGGGCCGGGGAGATAGCTCTGAGGCACAAGTGCCTGACTGGCAAGTGCAAGGTCATGAGTTTGAACCCCGGTCCCGCAAAAAAAAAAAGAAAGGTTAACAATGTCCACATTCCCAATTGAATAAGAACATTGTGAGAGCCAGATGAGGAAGTCCAGGTGAAAGCAATTTATAACCTTCAGAGAAGGTGTCATCATGTTTTGAGGATGTGATAGCAGTTATTTCAATCAAATCAAGCATAGATACAATACCCTTTTAAAAATTTTGGTCCATGATTTTATTTATTTATCACTTTAAGGAAACATAGTAATTTATCTTCCTGTCTTTATCAAGAGAAGGTTATTGATTTCTTTTCCATACTCTAATAACATCTGTGTTTGTATAAACCTTGGCATTCCACAACAATGTCTTAATTTTTAGGTTTCTTTACTTGTCACTACTAAAATTTCCTGTCTGAACAACTACACTAATTCTTCTACCTCTAACAAGGTTTCATGAAAAATACCTTAAACCACCAGGTAACAAAATACATTATAATTACCAGTGGAGACTCCAGGTTCAAAAATTCTGTGTGACTTTTCATAAGGCACAGCTCTGTTTGACACTCCTGGGGTTAAAAGCTACTGACAAAGAATCCAGGTCCTATTATAACATACTAGCATACTGTTTGTTTCCAGAAAGGACATTTTTATTTTCTGACTGCCCCAGATTACCCAGGGACAGTGAGGGAAACACCGGTGTTGGCCTTGCTCCCCAAGATAGAAGGCCATCCATGCATAAGAGCTGAGTTGCGAGATTTGGCTACCATCCCAGAAAGGGGAGACCAGAAATTTCTATTAGAGTGTTTTCTTTGCACTTGTACGTGTTCAGAGATGATAAGAGCATTCAGGTTTCCAGTTGAAAATCCTTCGAAACAGAAGAACACAATCATGCAGAGACTCTGTCCTGAAAGGTGAGTCCCTTCAAGCTGTCACCTTGCAGAGCTGCAAAGCACTCTGCTCAGTATCTCTGCTTCCCAGGAGCCGAGCAGGACAGACCTGGCCGATTACTCTGCCATCACCTGCCAATCCAGAATGGATGGGTTCTGAAGTTTTCAGCCAATCTTTTTTCTTTTCCAGCCAATCTTGTTTACTGATATGCTCAATTTTAGGATGCATAACTCTGTCAGGAGCTCATACTCATATTTCAAAGGCTGTCAAGTAACTTCATCTCTCCATGTCCCTTTCTATTTTATACCATCATTGCCTGATCTATGCCTAAACTTTCTTTTTCATAAATCTCCTGGGGATACACACATATTTTTTCCTCTTTGGCTTGGCCACTCCATTCCAGTACAAATGGCTTTGCTGAGCCTTCTACCCTTGGGCTTCCCTGTCACTCTTTAGTCCTTCCATTCTTATTGTCCTTATTAATGCCTCCTGTCACCCTTTCCCAAAATGGATAAATTCCAGAAGCCTAAATTCTTATTCATCTGTACTTACTTTTCATACTTTCACCAAGGAATTAACCCCCGAACCTACTGTCTTTTTCTATTTCCAGCTCTACTGCTCATGGACACCTTCTGTGATATTCTCCTCCTTAAGAAGGGCCCTGCCTCTGCAAGCATCCCCTCACCAAGGGAGGTGTGCAGGTCACTCACTCAGGTGACTCTGCTATAATTACTTTTTTCTAGGAAAGGATAAGAAGCTTCAGGTTTTTTTCATATTTAATGCATGATCTGACATTACTATCTATCAATATTTTGTGAGTATATGTAATTTTTTAATTGAACAAAGCAGATTTGTTATGTGTGAGCTTAACAGGAATTAGAGGTTTTTTTCATACCATTCCCTTCTGGCAAGTTCTCTGAATCATGCTCTGCACCCAGGAGAAATCTTAGCCAGACCCCATCCTTTTCCCAGGAATGATCTGACAATAATCAAAGGTCGCATATGACCTTCTGGCTATCTACCACTCTCTCTGTCACTCCGTAGCACAGGCAAGGGAGAAGTTTCCTGTGTCATCCCTCTTTCCTCTCCCTGGCAGCTCCTCACTAGGCTCACATAGGGGCGGCAGGAGGGACGAAAGTCTCTTCTCAAGACTCTTCCTCTTTCTTCTTTGCTTTAAACAATTTATTTTACTCACATGCACTTCCATTTTACTTAACTGAAGTGACTTCCATTTATTTTGATACATTTTTTTCCCATGGCAATTTATACAATCTTGAAGCTAATATAAATATTTCGTAGATATTTGGCCACTTGGGTATACAGCTCCACAATGCTTCAACAATATCTTTCAGCAAGAGAAACACAGAAGAGTAAATACTTGACACAATTAACTAGGTAGATAAATTAAGCAAACCATCCTTACAACACAGAATGAATTTTTATTGTTAAGTGGGACCTAGAACATTTAGCTGACAATTAGTTGTTGAATAGTATAGCTCTATCCCCAGCTCATGCTATGAATTAATAGGAAATAGGTTCCAACAACTCAAGCTCCTTCCCATTCCTTCTCTGGGTGGGGCAGGTTGGTGCTGCCATTAAACCCAGAGAAACCTTTCTCTGGCTTCCTTCTTTTTCCTCTCTCTCTCTCTCTCTCTCTCTGAAACAGGGAATGGAACTCAGGACCTTGCACTTGCCAGCCAGGCACTAGTGCCCCTGAGCTATCTCCCTGGCCCCTCCTGTTTCTCTTTGTGTTCATCATGTTGGTAAGTTGCTGGGAGATGGCAGTTCTGGCCAAAAGGAAGACTTTTCTTAAAGAATCAAGGAAATCACCAGATGTTCACAACACACATACAAGTACCAGTCAAAATAATGTTAGGTGAGAGAAGTTGTCATGAGGGCACCTGTCAGTTTTTGTTCTATGATAATGTTGAGATAGCACTCACTATTCTTAGAAAGTGAGGCATTCATTTAGGAACTTGTCTAAGTTCTGGCAGCTGTCAGTGCCGGGATCCCAGCACAGTCTGAAAACCCCACACACCTCCTGCACTCTGTGTGCCTCCAGAACTTTTTTTTTTTTTTTGTCTTTTTGAGACAGGGTCTCACTATGCAGCTCAAGCTGGCCTTGAGCTCACTTTTGTAGCCCAGATTGGTCTTGAACTCACACTGATCCTCCTACCCCAGCCTCCCAAGAACTGGGATTACAGGTGTGTGCCACCACGCCCAGCTCAGAACTACTTTTACTCCAGCTCCTCAACTTTTCCTTGGAACCAACAACCTAGTCGCAGGCTTTCTGCACATTTTTTCTCCTGCCATCTGACGTGTGCCCGCATCATGCAGAGCTCCTGGATCCCGTCCTTCTGCCCCCTGGGAAGCGGGCAGAATGCCATTCTGTAGCAAGCATGCGATGGGCAGAGCCATGAAGGAAGCAAGAGGAAGCTGCCTGGTCAGCTGTGAGGAGAACTGAATGCTTTGCCTTCGAGGAAATACACAGAATTCCGACGGAAGAAATAATCCAGATTTTTAGCCATTCATTCAGAGAAGAACAGGGAGAATTCAGCTCTCTCTGCTAGAGTGATTTGTTAGAAACGAGGCCATGTGAGACTAGGACAAAAAAGCTTTGACTAGCTGTTGGGAGTAGAACCTGGGTCTTTGTAGATTCAGGAGTGAATGGGAGGTCAGGGAGTGGAGATAGCAGGCATGGGTTACTCTTCCCAGAAATCTATCTTCAAGGAGTTACAGACGAGATGATTTAACATTGGGAGACACACATATGCAATTTTAAGGATAAAGGTCATAAGGAAGGCGGGAGAAAGAAAAAAAGGAATGAAGTGGTGGAGGAAAAGGAAAGAGAAAGAAATGAGGGAAGGGAAAGAGGAGCGCGTTGTGTAACACCTGTAGCGTGTTTCTAAAATCGCCTGAGGTGCTTGTTCTGGGCCACTCTGGCTTGAGTGCTGCTGAGCACGGCACCCTTTAGTAGTCAGTACGTTCCCAAACCCTTTTACGCTGACCTCCCCAGCTAAAAATCTTAAAAAGTTGGAATTTTCTGAAAACATTGTATGCAATAGGGCTTTCTCCCGTGCGTCTGTTTCACCTTTGCCATTCTTTCACCTTGAGAAAGGGAAGTGGTACAAGACGAGCAAGTGGCTGGCGCCAGTGCTTCTGAAAGGCTTGAGCAAAGTCCCCAACCTCTAGCGCAGGTCTGTGAGCACACACAGCACACGGCAGTTCTGCATAATTCCGTGTGTATGTGTGTGTGTGTGTGTGTGTGTGTGTGTGTGTGTGAACAGTCTCTTTTCCTAGGATACCGAACATGCCAGAGGAACACGGGGCAGGGAGTTGCAGAAGTGGGTTCCCATGGTGCAGCACAGTGCACAGGCGGTGTGCTGTGAGAGTCACAGAAGTACAGGAGCCAGGAATGTGCACTGTGGACCCGTGATCTATGGCTCGACACCCACACTGTGTGTTTATGGTGCTCCGAGGGGTGGAAGCCAAGTTCTGACAGCATCAGCTCTACACGATGGCAGAGGCGCAAGTGCTACACCTAATGCAATTTTGCACTTTTATGTGGCAAGATATTGGGCCATGCTACATTTTAGAAAACTTTATTTATTTATTTTGTAGTTTAGCGAAGGGTCTACAGTGTGTTCAGGGTCTCACTACTAGACCAGACTTGTAGTGATTCATCTTTTACAGCCTCCCTAGAGCTGGGATTATAGGCGCGCACCACCATGCCCAGTCTCTATTGCCTTCTCAGTGTGCTTGTGGGGGAGGGAGGCTGGGACGGCAGGCCCAGGATTTGAATCCCTGGCCCATGTGCCTGCTTGTAGGTGCATTAATCCACTGAGCTATCTGGTCGGCCCTGGGCCATGGTACTTTTTTTTTTTTGCAGAACCAGGGATCGAACTCAGGACCTTGCATTTGCCAGGCAGGTACTTGTGCCTCTGAGCTATCTCTCTGGCCCCTAGGCCACGTTACTTAATGTTCACACTTTTGATTTAAAGATCCAGGTGCCTTGTTCAGGGCCCTGTCTTGGTCTCCAGCAGTATGAGCTACCACAGTAAACCATGAGCAGTGACAGATGGTTATTAGCATGGAGAAGCTTTCAAAAGGGTCACCTGAGCCCTAATGGTCCACAAACGGAGCCTGATTCAGTGAATTCTCAGAGTTTAGAGGTTTCCATCAGTGGAGGGCAGCGAGCCTAATGAGAGACAATCTGGGAGCAGAGGTGAAAAGCCATAAGCAGCAGGGTCCCAATTTATTGAGCTGCCTCTAATTAGAGACTGGTCTGGGAGAAGTGTACACGCAGACGTAGCTCAGTCGATGCCTCCCATAGGAACTGCCATGTAAAGAACAGTATGTAAAGAACAATAGAAAGAAAATAGGAAAAGAAAATACCCTCGATCCACATTCCACCCCAGAGACCGAGTGTGTGTGTGTGTGTGTGTGTACCCATGTATGCACACACTGGGGAGGGAATCTTCCGGTCAGGCCAGCTCAGAGGTGTTTCTGAAGTCAAAGTTTAACTCTAGTTTCTTGGATGCTTTTTATGAAAAGAATGTTGACAGCTTTTAATTTTTACAATTATCTTTAAGCACTTCTAAAAAGGCCACGAGGGGGTTTGCACCCACTTTTCTGTTGGGGATTCCAAAACAAGAGACAGCAGTACAACAGGAAGTATGTTCTTATTCCAAAATGTCTCTAACTGTGCTCAGCTTGATGTGTGCACATGTGTGTGTATTTACCCATCCTATTTCCTCTAATTGCAATTTAATAAGAATTCATCCTAAAGAGAAAGCCACAGGAGAAATTAGAAATGAACATAGATCATTCTTTAAATAAAAATGCTAACACAGGAATCAAATGAGCATAAAGAAAAGCAAATCTTCCCTCATTAACCTATCTTTTCCTCCACAGAAGTATCTTTTATTTTTATTTCTAGTTATTTATTCTTTTATGTATTTAGTACAGGGTCTACAGGGTCTCATTACACAGATGGAACTCCTACTGATCCTCCTGTTTTCAGCTTCCCAAGAGCGGGTGCCCTGCGCCACTATGCTGAGTCTCAATCACAGTCTCCATGCTCCGGAGGTGGGGCTGGCACTGTGCACCAGAGTATCCAAGCCCTGGTTCCCGTGTCTGCTTAAGCAGGTGCTTTAATCCACTGAGCTATCTGGCTGGCCCAGGTAGCATCTTTTAGTATCAAGATAAGTGATTAAGGAGAAAAGCTCTTGGAAAAGCGTTTGGAAAATGTCTGAGGGAAATAGTTCCTACTTGCTGAGACATAAAGGTGAGGAGGGAGCACATTCAGGCCAGGGTGGCTAGAGCAGAGCTGCTGAGGAGGAGAGGCAGAAGATGTTCCTCCCAGTCGGACTAAGGGAGGTTCCCAAATAATGACCAAGAAGACTCCAAGAAGGTGTATAGCATATGTGTATGTTAAGATTGCTATGGTACTAATTTCTTATAGTGCATTAAAATAAAAGACTTGTGCTTATGTTGTTTGGTCAATTTTTCATGCTTATGTCTTGTATTCTGAGCAACTATATTTAAGATAACAATACATAATATATTAACCATTTTTACTCTCCTGTTGTCTTGTTTTGTAATGTTTCTTTGTTTTTATTCTTTTGTTCCTTTTCAAAATAAAATTTAAGGAAAGAGCCCTCAATGAGAAGATCATTATTAGCCCTTCCTTCTCTTTCCTGTCAGAAAATAGGCTGAGTTGCATCACAAGGAAAACACCAGCAGAGTTCTGTCTTCAGATCTTCAGACTTTAACTGTAGCATCAATACCAATGGAATGGAGAAAGACTTAAGAAAAGGGGGATATCAAAGATAGCTCTCGAATAATTATGACCAAGGGTAAACAGCAAAAAAAAAAAAAATACATTGCCAACTGTTTTCAATAATAACATAACATGTAATTGAATACACATGTGCTCAATATTGCAAAAAAAGAATGCTTCTGCTTTAAAAATGTAATTTGTGAAAGGCAAAGTTTTCAGAGGAAATTCCACAATTTGAGATGTTTTCTTGATGGCTTCCACTCCAGTTAACTGAGTTCTCTAGCAGAGCAGTCATCAGCCAGGTAGCCTAGAGTGGAAGTGTTGTCTGAAGAGCAATAGGAGCCAACTCAGTCCCCAGGACTTCCCGGCCCAACTGCGGGGCCATGTGGGGTGATGTACAAACTCCCTGGACTCTGGATGTGGAGGCAGAAGCTGCTTCTGCTCTCCCTGCCCCATGTCTCCTCAAGGAATAGGAAGATGGGAGATCTGAGGAGATCAGCCCCTGATGACAACCCTTCAGCAACAGGACACGGCCTCCTGTAAATCTCATGGGACTTCCTCCTGCTGCCAGTCACCATGATATTTTAGAGCAGGGCAAGAACATTTGGTTCCTCAGTGCTAAAAGGACACTCTAAGCTTGAGTGGTGATGGATGCCTATAATCCTATCACTCTGGAAGTCTGAGGCAGGAAGATAGCAAGATCAAGTCCAGTCAGAGCAACTTAGTGACTTATATAAAATGGGCTGGGTATTTAGCTCATTTCAAAGACTTTGTATTCAATGTCCAGTACCACAACAGAGCCAAACAACATAGAGCTGTTTAGAGAGTTGTATAGAAATATAAAAATATTAGGACATGCCTTTTTTTCACCACATTCTCCTTTAAAACCATTCTCAAAGAGCACTAAATATACATGGGCCAGGATGTGAGCACTGTGCAAACTACAGACTTCCAATAAAAGTTCTTGAACTTGAAAATCAAATTCTTCTTTGAATAAACAAAGTTTACATCTTTGAAGTCTATGGGAAGCTCATTGACACATAATGGGATCTCAGGAGTGAAGCAGAACTGTATTGAATTCCAGCTGCAGAGTTAAATGACTGAAATATCCCATTGACAGTCAGTTACAAAAATCCATATAAGGAGTTTGAAGACTGGTGAACAAATCCACACAGGTTCCATTTCACAGAACCAACCTAACTAAAGATTCCCTCGTGGGGATTTTGACCTGAGCAATGGCCATTGTAGAATTTCAGGGTGGCTAAAGGATCCCAAAAAGTGGTCACTAAGCTGGCCACTAAGAAAGATCTGCCTCTGATCTGTGCATGGTGCTGTGTAATCCACAATGCAGATAGATTAGTCCCAACTTAGGGAAAAAAAAGGGCTCTGAGAACTGTCAGCAGGGTGAAATAACAGCTATTGGAAAAAATTGGTGAGCGGGAGCAGAAAGATTCTCTTACGTTACCTTTCTTGTGTGTGGGGGTTGCCCATCAGGAAATGGAGTAAAAATATCACTTTTCTCTTCCGCTTAACCGAATTATATACTTTATTGCCTAGTGGCTGAGGCAATAAATGTTACTGAAAGGACTAATTTAAGATCTGAATTTATTTTAATTAGTCTTTGTAATACTGCAGCAGATGTGAGCCTGCTTAAATGCAACCTGTACTCACTAAGAATCTCAATGAAGTCTCAAACAATTTAGGTTGGTAGACAAGACAATTTTTAAGTCATATGAAGAGAAAGAGGAAACCGCAGGAAGGGAGAAGGAGAGAAGCAGGTCCGTGTGGCTTTGGACGTGCTCTGCAGGCACGAGCAGCCCTGTGGGCAGGTCCCAGCACAGCAGAGTAAGTGACAGCTGCTGTTAACTCCCGCGGAAGAGTTGATAACCTTCCGAGGTACCCACACCCGGGTCCTGGGCGGCAGAGCAATGAGTCCCCGTGGAATGGATGCTCTGGCCTTCTTTGTTGTAGTTATTGATCTACTGTAGAATCCTGATGTGATTTAGATGAGGGAGGAAGAGATAATGGCATTGATTATTCTATTTAGGAAGCAGACTAAGACAGAACTCAGGTACCATACACGAACACAGAGGAAAAAACCCTCACTCAATCATTCCTTGTCTTTTCTTTGTGGTTGGAGGCCGCACAAGATGGCCATGGTGACAGGAAAATATGTCTTGATAAACCTGTAAGTTGAAATTTGAGGGACCATCACATAGTCTCTGTTACCTCGGCTTTTTAGTGATTTTATATCAGTGCTAAAATAAATTTTGGGATTGTCGTGATCTAGAGAGAAGCAAAGGTGAGTTTGAGGAAGAAAACTCCCTGGGGAGGAGCGTCTTCCTCAACTGACATCATTCCAACTTCATTAGGCACACGTTTCTGTTTCTTTTATTTATTTAAAACTAAATTCTATAAAGTAATTGTCTTAGCTTGGGTTGTTAAACAAAGTACCACAGACTTGGCAGCTTGTGCGACATACATTTAGTTATTGTACTTCTAGAAGCTGGAAAGGCCAAGGTCAAGGTGCCAGTAGTCAGTGTTTGGTGACTTGGTTCGCAGCCTTCGCTCAGCTCTCGGTATGCTCCCGAGGAGGAGATGAAGGGAGGTCAGGGGATGGGAAGGAGGAGGCAGGGAGGCAGAACACAAGTTCTCTGACTCTTATGAAAGTTCTCATGCTCCAGGGCTTCATTCTTAGGGGGTAATTATCTTCCAAAGTTTCCAATACCATTACAGCGGGGTTAGGATTTCAAAATGTGAATCTGAGAAGCAAGATCCACACAAACACTCAGTTCATCCCAACGCTGAGTGCCTTCTGGCTGCCTAGAGCATTCCATCTAACTCAGGGGCTCTTAGGGGAGGGTGAGGAAACTGGGAGGCAGAAAGATGGTATTATTTGCCAGCCCCCCAAGGGATAGCTAGAATTATACGGGGACATTTTTGGTTGCCATGCCTGGGGCAGGGAGCGCTGCTGCATGACCATATCTAGTAGGGATGTACTATGGGCACTACTAATTACTCCATCATGTGCAGGACAGCCCACCATGACACAGCATTATCTAGTCCAAAGTGTCAACAATGTCAGGATCAAGAAACAGAATTACCAAGGGCTAGCCAAATAGCTCAGTGGATTAAAGTGCCTGCAAACAAGCAAAAGGGCTGGGGTTTGATCCCTAGGCCTGCTGTGCTGGCCCCATCCCTGGGGCACACTGAGATGGCAGTTGAAACTGGGTGTGGTAGTGAGCACCTATAATTCCACCTCTTGGGATGCTGTAAACAGGTGGATCGCTGAGTCTGATCTAGTAGTGAGCCCCTGAACATCCTATAGACCCTTCCCTAAAATCCAAAAAAAAAAAAGGAAAAGAAACAGAATTATCTACAACCCATACAGAATTGTCCACCAAAAGCTAATGAAATGCCCAAAAGTAAAAGGCATATTGGTTGTGTGTCCCCCCGCACCCCAGTTTATCTCACTCCAAGACCTATGTTCTGCTTAGTGGTGGTTTATAGTCTGTTACACTGAAGCTTATTTCATAGGCATTTTCTCCATTAACAGATATTGAGAGAAATGAAATGATTGTGCCACGAAAGAACCAGTTTAATTGAAAAAAGAATGATGGCTATAGTCCTTTTATTTGGGAAAATTAATGTGGAGTACTCTGAGTACTCCTTGCTCTGTTTCACTAGACAGTTTTCTGAGGTTCAAGCCACACACAAGTTTCCAGCTTTTCATTAGCACATGGGCCCTTAGGGAGGCTTTGAATGAATGAGACCTTTCTGAGAAGCTGAGCTTGGCTCGCTTGGAAAAGGAGAAATTATTTCAGTAATGCTGAGAGAAGCTTGGTAAGAAGGGAACTGAAGACACTGAATGTCAAGTGTATATGAGCTCCGTTGGCCCCCTGGAGGTGACCAGGTGCTGGGTAACTCACAGAACCGCCGTCTCCATGTTTTCTTTTTTAGAACTGATTAGTCTAAAATGGCCTTCAAGCATAAAATTTTCTTATTTCTAAATTATCAACCTTGGGAGCACACATATGGACTATGACATTTTGGACAGCATTGTTATAGTTTGTGTCCAGTTGTTCCCCCAAAACCTCATGCAATCATCGGGCGGGAACTTCTAGAGTTTGAGACTGACTCCTGATCCACTGGGATTATGTGTTTTAGTATAGATGGGATTATGGGGCTGAGTACAGATGGGATTATGGGTATGGCCTGAGTCGGATAGCCTGAGGGAGAAAGCCTGAATGTAACATAAAAGAGACAGAGAGACAGGCTCTCTATCACCCCTGTTGCAACTGTCCTACCCCATGAATTGGATGCTTTCTGCCCTATGACAGTCTGCCTTGGAGTCGGCGGAATATGGACTGAAACCTCCAATATCTGTGAGCTGAATAAACCTTTCCTTCCTTCATTTTGGGTGTTGGGTATTTGTCCCAGCAATGAGAGAAGAGTAGCTAAGACAAGCATTTTCATTCCAAGACCTTGCATCAGCTATCAATCGAAAGGTGGAGAACTTCAATATGAGTTCCACTCGTCATGGGTTATTAGGAGAAGGTGTGGGGAACTGTATTAAGAAGGCTGTGCCACGGCCTTCCTTGTCAAATGACCTGTGTGAGAAAGCTTTTTGGTTGCTCCACTGTGATATGCCTATCAGACCTCAGGACAAAGAAAACAAAATAAATTATTTTATTTCATCCAATTCTCTTTGTTTATTTGAGAATTTGGATATACAGTGGCAGCTCACTTATTGCTGAGGTTATGTTCCAGAAACTCCCCTGACAAGTGAAAATCAGAAAAGTAGCAACACTGTATTTATTTTAGTATTTATACATATTTTAAGGCTTCATAAACCCTTCCCACACTCTTATAAACCTTTTCCACTCTTAAAAAGCACTTCTAATGTTCTTAACCATTTTCTAAACTCATAAACATACATAATTTTAATAGTGTATACTGTTAACATTATATATATATTATATCAATTTTTAACATACCTATACTTAATGGTACTGCAAAACCCCGCAATATAGTGAAAAATTTGTGATAAATAATTTAGATTAATGTTTTTTGAAAGCCCGAAAAAACAGTGAGTCTGGGAAAGTTGAACTACGAAATAACAAGGGACTGCTGTAAGCTATTTAATCTATGGCTTAGTGTACTAAGCTTGAGAATCAGCAAAACTATGAATATTATTTAGATTTCACCAAAAATCTTTTGAATGATTATGGATAAGCACTAACTTCTTGGAATGATTTGAAAAAAACTTATAGCTGGATTTTGTAGGTACCACTAGTACGGTAAATGGATTTATCTTTTGAGACAAAGTCTTGCCAAATCACGAAGTTGCCCAGGTTGGACTTAAATTTGTAATTTTCCTGCCTCAGTCTCTTAGCTTAGAGTTTTCAAGATGATTACACTATTCCCTATCCTGTATGGTTTTTCTTACAGTGTTACACTGCTGTCCTCTGAGTGAACGGTGGAGGTCTACACTTCTACCCCTTGAATCTGGAGGGGCCTGCAGGCACAGAGACAGAGATCCCATGTAACCTCTGAAGCAATGGGGCTTCTACCTGGCTCTTGGGGAACTTGCTCTTGGAAACCCACTGAGGTGCTGTGAGGAAACCCAGGGAACATGGAGAATTAAATGTAAGTGTTCCAGCCCACAGCTTAGCTGAGGCCCGGCAGCCAGCCAGCACCAAGGATCAGACAAGACACTATTAGAAGACATCACCAGGCCAATGACTGAAATTCTACCTGGCTTCTTCTGACCCAGGATAAAATATGAAAGGGAAGACAGAGGTTAAAGAAAGGTTTCATTTAAAGAAGACAAGACTTGCTGAGGTTAAAGTAACCCTTTTTTTCATTTACCTCCCTAAACAGCAGGTGATTCTAGATCTAAAATCACCTTCCTGGAGATTAAATCTGGGGTAGAAAGTAGTAAAAACGATCAGTAAAAAGAAGCCTAGGAACAAAGCTGAAAACATGACTATGAAATGGCTTTGCTGAGATCTTAAAGAGGTCTAAGGTGACGACTTTCAGATAGACAAAATCTCTTGTCTTGCACAGTGAGAACATTGTCCCCCAGAAGTTTTGCCAGGTTGCCATGATGGGGACAAACTTTGCTCCAAGAGATTTGTAGATGTCGCCTTTTCTAATGGGGTGGATCATAAGTGAGTGTGTGTGTGTGCGTGCGCGCGCGCGCGCACACACACACACACACACACACACACACACCATAGGTTTTGAAGAGAACTGTTCTGACAGAAACACTACCAACTGAGGCTTCCATAAGAAAAGAGGCGCTGCTGGACACCCAGTGTTTTAGAGACACATACAAGGATGAAAAAGCTGACGAGTTGCAATCATCTTTGGCAAAGATGGTGTGACTTAGAGGGTAGTGAAAAACACCTGGAACGGAGCCAGGAGCCACAGTAGGCAACAAAGCAGAGAGGACAGTGCCCTGACTGAGACACTGGCAATGTGGGCTTAGTGCTGTTTCAGAATTGCTGTGACACCGTGACTGCTGTGCTCCTCTGGCACTATGTTTTTAAATGAGAGTAAGCACTTGCTGATCTCGGCCCCGTCTTCACCAGAGGCTGTGTGGGGAGGGAGGAAAGCAGAAAACTTGCCTTTCTGGTCTGCAGGCTTTCAGACAGAGAGGAATGGGTCTTAAGGGGTTTACCAAGGAACCATGCTCGATGACCTTTTGTAGCATGCAGCCGTGATGTAGGCGATGATTAGTAAACCCATGCAATAATGGTTTGAGTCACATTCTTTTTCATTTTTTTATTTTTTATTATTAATTAATTAATTTATTTTTTTGGCCTTTTTGAAACAGGATCTCACTATGCAGTTCAGGCTGGCCTTGAGCTAACTTTGGTAGCACAGGCTGGTCTCGAACTTGCACTGATCCTCCTGCCTCAGCCTCTCAAGTGCTGGGATTGCAGGCATGAGCCACCACGCCCAGCTTGAGTCACATTCTTGAGGGGAAGGACTGAGTAGTTTTGCATATGATAAATACAAGAATTCTTTTGTCAGATCATATCTTCCAAGGTGATCACATCAAGGCCCTCCACCACATATTGCTTTATTTATTTATTTATTTATTTATTTATTTATTTACACTGTGGTGTATTTCCTCTGCATTTAACCAGGAGTGTGACTGCATAGGAAGTGACATGCAAGGTCATACAAGAAGGTCATACAGGGCATCCACCTTGTCTCTTATCATTATTGCTCTCAGCACCTAAGTGCTGAGCTCTGAGAAAACAGAAGTCACCCACAGGGGTTTTGTTGGACACCCCAGCCAGGACCCTGACTCTCAGCCCATGTTAATTGCAGAACTGAAATGACCAGCTCATTTATAGCCTGCAGTGTGTTCACTTTTAGAACTCTGACATCATCCGTAGTTTTGTTATACATAATAGACATACACTACATATGGGAGAGGCCAGTGTTGTAGAGAATCTTGCAAATGTTTCTAAGGTCTTTCAGTTTCTCCCTTGGTATTTGAGAGAGGTGGATTCCAGGACCACTAGAGGACACTAAAATCTGTGAATATTCAAGTCCACTATTAAAACAGCCAAGCATGGTGGCACATGCCTATAACCCCAGTGCTCAAGAGGCTGATACAGAGGATCACCATGAGTTCAAGGACAGCATGGGTTACATAGTGAGTTCAAAGCCAGGTGGAGCTGCATAGTAAGGCTTGTCTTAAAAGAAAAAAAAAACCCATGAAACATAAAAAATGGTATAATATTTGTATATGACCTATATAAATAATATTGTACTCTCTAGATCACGTCTAGATTACTTATTATACTTAATGCAATGTAAACTCTTTACAAATAGTTACGCTCTATTAAGAAAAAATGCTTGTATATTTAGCACGTAGTCAGTCATCAGAGGTGTAACCATCTAGTAAGTGTCAGCAGCAACATTTCTTCCAGTATTTTTGACCTCTTGGTAGTTGAATTGACAGATATGAAACCCATGTGTATGGAGGGCTGATTATGTATGGAACAAGACAGAGGGGCATGGAGAGAGACAGAGAGATGGAGACAGAAAGAAACAGAGACAGACAGTGACATAGAGAGGGGAAAGACAACATCATAAAATATACTTCAGGCAGTTTAAAGTCCTGCATAATAATTTCCCAAACTTAATTTAGAATTTTGCATTTCTGCTGACATTCTTGATTCTTACTTTTTAGCTGAAGTTGATTTTTAAGGACAATCTTACTCCTTATGGGTGTTTAAACTAAGAATTGTGAGAGCAGAGAGAAGTTGGGCTAGAGAGATCTCATCCTATTCAGTAGTTGAAGAGTTAGGCAAGTCACTCTGTGAACCATCACCCTTGATGCTGATAAACAGCTTTAATCCTATTCAAATATATTCCACTTTCAAGGCTATTCATAATAAGGTTTTCTCTCACCATCAATTCTACTCACACTGTTTGCCAAAGCTCCACAACTTATTTTCCTTCCTTTCAATAAATTACCAAAATGTAAGTAGTAATATATCAAAGATGTACTTGACCATCTCCCTGCCCACTTTGCATAGAAGCAGATTTAATGTCTTTAACTTATTCTGTGCGAAGATATATTCAAAGTCAGACGTAGATTCAGTGCAAGTCCTGGAAATGGATGCTGAAGGAAGACTTGTGGTAGTATTAGTTAGGCTCAGTCACCTAAGCAGTAGAATAAGGGAAAGATGTTTTGTTGTTTGCATAAAGATAAAGTCAGTGAACTGACTTTTAGTCCATAGTGTTGGGTTCAGGTTGAATATGGTATAAAGCAGGTTCATAATATAACTCCCAGAAAGAAGCTTGTAGATTCCAAGAACCATTTAACATTGCAAACTAACTTCTCAGCTATTTCCACTGATTGGTTTTCTGTGTTCTACAGTTAATATGCAACAGTCAAAGAGTTCAAAGGTTCTCATGGTTCTAGAGCTTGGACATCTGAAATCACAGCACTGCAGGATGGAGCCCTTCCCAGGCTGTGATGGAAGAATGGAAGGCCCCTTACAGATACCTCTCCTGGTCTTGCAGATGCTAGTTGCTTCACTAGCAGACAGTATCATTAGCTGTGTGGTTTCTGGGTGGTAAAAATTCTGCATGCTCCCGTTGCTTTCTTAAAATCTTTATGTGCATTTTCATTAGCACACTCCTCTCTCAAATCCTCAGGAAAATCCACTGTGCGTTTGAAGAAGGTATTTTCTGACAGTTTTATTTTGATTGACAGGCCGAAGTCACTCAAATGTGACTATTTCATTGTAAGTGGCATCACAAGCAGCATATTCAATGACATAAAATTCTCCTTTCATCATCCGCACCACCATCCACATGGTTTTGGTCATTTGCTCTTGAATATATCTCTACTTTGTCTCCTTCACTAATTTCTTTTTTAATATCAGGTGTTGGTGGTAATCTAACTTCTTTAAATGGAACCCGGTGTTCTGGTTGCCAATTATTTTCAAAAACAACTGTGAGGGAGTCTTCATGAGCATCTTTGATAAATCCCTTGTAGAAAGCCCCGTTGGATCCGCGAACCTCCACCGTGAGTTCTACCATGTTGGAACCGCCTCTAGTCTTTGTTTTCCATTGCTCCTTCTGGACCACTCTTCTGTCTGACTTCCTTAAAAAATATAAACTCCTTTGGACTTCAGGTCTTTAAACTCTGTCAGCTTATTTTTGTTTTCTACCTATGCTCAGCCGATTGTTCCAATGGTCATCATATTTGCGCCTTATCATTATTACCGACCTCCCCATAATCTTTTCTTCCAGAATCCATGATCACCACTTCATACATCTTGTTCATCCCCTTCGTGATTCCCTTTCCAATCCTTCAATTTCATCATCTCCTGTAGTTCATCATCCTTACCTTTTCACACTCCTTTCCATTTTTGCTCATGACTTCATTTGTTCACACGTCCTCACTTCCTTTCCTATTGAACTGAAATGTCATGGTTAGGTATTAGCATAACACGTTTGCATGAATTTTTAATATCTTCATCCTCTTTCATTTTGATTTACCAGTGCAACAAATTCTGAGTCCTTTCAGATGCACCTCTTTTTGTAGTCCACACTTGTGGATGAAGACAACAGAAAGTATGCATGTTGGGCTTAGTAAAAATCCACGCACTTGGACCTCTTTCTTAATGCCTTCTCATACAATGCTCTGGTGACTTTCTTCAGATTCATAGTACAATATTTTTAGGTACATAAACATCATGGTATGCAATTCCTTTTTCTAATAGGAAAAGTCATCTTGAGTGAACACAGGCACAGAGCTTGTGCTGATGCCTGGTCCCAAAATCTGAAAAAGTAGAAGGACTCTGGGAAGCCCAAGGGATCCTGGAGAGCTGCAGCCCGTGGGCCCCAGAGTGCAGGTGCGCTGGTTGTGCTGGCACCTGGTCCAACTATCTGAGAATTTAGGAGGATGTCAGACAGTCACAGGATCCTAGCGAATCTGGTCCACAGCCATAACCTGCACAGAAGCTTTGTTAAGCACTGGCCAGTCACCCTCACTAGTAGTGAGAGCCTTGGTGAATCCTACCCTGCCCTCTCATTGCAGCAGAACCTTACTGACTCACATCTCACTGCTCTCCCATCACTATTGAGTCTGGGTGAACATTGGGAACTTACAAAATGTCAAAATGCAACATCAAAGGCAATCTCAATTTTCCAGTACACCCAGAACAAGTCCAAGAGACAAGGACATAGAAGAATGTGGAATTTCACACACCTGAAATAACTCAAATAATATCAACCGAAGTAAAGAAAAAAGCCCATCAGGCTATGAAAGAAATATGACCAGAAATAATCTCTCAGGTTAAAAAAGAAATGACAACAATCCTGAAAGAATTGCTCAGCACAACTAAGAAGATATAGATAAAAAATACAGGAGAATAGAAAAATTATGGAAACACTAAACAAACAATTCAGGAAAGAATTAGAACGCATGAAACAGTCAAACAGATATCCAGAAAATTAATAATTCCATTGAAAACTGGCAAACCTGCTTGAATAAAATTGAAGATAGACTTTCAGACCTCAAAGACAGCAGTGCAGCTAATGAACATGAAAGCAAAAATCTCTTAAAACTAACGAGGAACCAGGAAATAACAATTCAGCAGCTATAAGACAATGCAAAGAAAAACAACATAAAAATATTAGGTGTCAATGAAACAGCAGGAGTCTGCAAAAAGAGCACAAAAAGACTATTTGCAGAAGAGTGGAAAATTTCCCAGACATGACAAAAGAATCTGACATACAGATAAGTGAGTCCTGTAGAACTCCAAGCAGCCACAATTAAAATAAATTTACACCTAGACCTATAATAATCGAGATCCCAAAGATACAGTAAGAATATAGGATATTAGAGATGAGAAACATCATATACAATGGAAAGCCCATCAGAATCACTGAAAAATTTTTAATCAAATCAAGAAGAGCTTGGAGGTCTTTGTGAGTGTGCTGCCTGGTACTGGGGGTCAGGGCTGTGGAGAATAGTACTAAAGCCACCAAAGGGAATCAGAACTCTGCCACTGGGAATGGCTGCCTCTTTCTCTTCCTCATCAGCTGGAGGAATCAGTGGAATCTCTGTCTCTGAATCAGGGTGCAGTGTCTTGGACCTTGCCCCACCATGGAAAGCACTTTTTCAACTGCCCTAAAAGAGCTGGGAAAATGCTTCAATATCAGCAAGTTGCTCAGATGGAAAAACTAGCTGGTTTGGTAGAAGAGATGGAAGCTGATGAGTGGTGATTTAGATGCATTGAGCAGTAGCTCAGGTCCACACCCTCTTCACGATGATGTCACTTGGATGTTCCCTGCTGAACACAGCCAGTGCAGAGCTGAGGAGGCAGTCAGAGATTCCTAGTTGCATCGCTGAACTGCTAATTTATCTCCATACTTGGACTCTCTGTATCTGTTCACAGACAACAAATACTTAAATGTGTGATTTTGCAGGGAAGTTTTGTTCACTTCTCTGAAAATATATTGGGCATCATATTAAGATAGTTTGTTTCACAGAGTTAAGTAATTTAGATTTAAGAGATATTTATTGCCTTGAGTATGAAGCTCAGTAATACAGTGCTTGCCTAGCATGTTTTAAGGCTCTGGGTTTAATCTCTAGCACCACACACACACACACAAATTGTGTATGCGTGTGTGTGTGTGTGTGTGTGTGTGTGTGTGTGTGTGTGCTTGTCTTTCAAGACAAGGTTCATTTTGTAATTCAGGCTGGCCTTGAACTCACTACAATTCTGCCTCAGCCTCCAGAGTACTGCAATTATAGACATGCAGCACCACACTCAGCCAAAAAACAAAAACAAAACAAAACAAAACAAAACAAAACCCAAACCAAACCAAACCAAAAAAACAAAACAAAACAAACAAAAAACAAAAAACAAAAAAACTTACACAGTTTTTACAAGCTAACTAGGAAAACTGGAACCACTGACTAGCTGATTTGGCTATATTATATTATTTTTACAGTGCCTTGGAATTTTCACCAGTCAAATCCAAGGTCAGGATCGATGGTTACACATTTCTAAACTAACATTTTTTTTTTACATGTGAACATGATTTCAACTCAAAACATGTCCAAATGAGGAACTTTAAAATGTTTATTTTGTTCCTCATTTTAAGATATTAATTATATAGATACTTTTTCTAACCTCTTCAAGTTCTGCAAAATGCTGGCCAAAAAAATTAAAAAAAAATCTGCACTCTGAACATTGCTTGTTGCAACAGTTGTAAAATAAAGCAGTGAACAAAATCCTTTTACACACAGAATTTTAAGTTTCAGTTCCTTGGTGGGCTCAACAATTCTCTAGCAAATAAGTCCTTTGAAAGGAAAAAAAACAAAAACAAAAACAAAAAACTTGGAGTCAAGCATTTCAGGTCCTGAAAGAAATTAACTTTCAATCCAGATGGACGTACCTTGAAAAATTATCTGCCAAATTCAATGGTGAGATAAGATTCTATGACAAAGAACAACTGAAGAAATTGATGACCACCAAACTAACCTACAAAAAGTACCGACTGATATTCCATAAAGAGACAGAAATAATCACAGCTTCAAGAACAACAAAAAGGAACCACTAAACAGAGCAGGTAAATTTAAAAAAAGGGATAAAATAGGGAACCCATCACAGGAAAATAACATGACAAAGATAAGCCAACATATATCAGATATAACCATAACTGTAAATGGCTTCAATTCACCAATCAAAAGAAACAGACTGGCAGAGTAGATTAAGAAACAAAATCTAACAATATGCTGCATACAAGAAACAAATATAACTCAAAAGGAAATTAATACGGTGAAAATCAAAGGATGGAAAACAGTATTCTATGCAACAGGAATCAAGGAAAAAGCAGGAATAGTTAATCTGGTTTCTGACAGCATCAACTTCAAATAAAAAAATGATTCAAGGAGATAAAGAAAGTCACTACATACTTGTTAGGGGAAAATTGCAAGAGTAAGAGGTAACAATTGTAAATATACATGTGCCCAATGTAGGGGCCCCCACTAACATGAGTAGAATTTTAACAGAGATGAAAAAATCAAATGAGTATTAAAGTAATTCTAATAGGTAACTTTAGTATGCCACTGTTACAAACAGATAAATCAACTAGGCAAAACATCAGCAAGGAAATAAGAGAACTAAACCAAACTTGTGAAGAAATTCATTCAGTGGGGGCCCGGCAGGATGGCTCAGTGGTCTAAAGCACCTGCTTGGGAAAGCTTGGGTGGCTTCAGGGACCGCGGTTCGATCCCCGGCACCACATGCTGCACCAGCCCTGCCCTCGGGGTGGGCTGAGCTGGCCATAAAAATGAGTGAATAAACAAACAAAGATTCTGAAGCAAGAAAATAAATAAATAAATAAATAAATAAATAAATAAGAAATTCCCTTAGTGGATCTTTACAGTGTTTCACCCAAAACAATAGAAGTACATATTCTTCCCAACCACACGTGGGAAGGTCTCTAAAAGAATATGTACATACACTAGCACACAGAGCATGATTAAGTAAATGCAAAGGAATTGAAATTATGCTATGTGTACTATCTGACTATAGTGCAATGAAATGAAGTTATTGACAAAAGAAGCCACAGAACGCCATGAACATATGAAAATTAAATAACAACATCCTGAAGAACCAGTGGGTCACTGATGAAATTAAATGAAGAATTTAAAAATATTTACAAGCAAATGAAAATGCAGAATACAACTTGTCAGAACCTATGAGATACAATGGAAGGTGTCTTAAGAGGGAAATTTATAGCATTTGATTTACACATTAGGAAAACAGAACAAGCCCAAATAAATGATCTTATGCAGCAGTTTAAGCTCCTAGAAAAAGAAGAACAAGTCAAGCCCAAAGCCCAAAGAGGGCAGGAAGTTATGTAGAGCAGAAATTAATGCAATAGAAATAAAGAAAATAATGCAAAGAATTAAATCAAAGAGTCGGTTCTTCAGAAGAATAAATAAAATTGATAAACCCCAGCCAACCTTATCAAAAAGAGCAAAGAAAGAACAAAAATTGATTCTTATGGAATGAAAAGGGTGAAATCACTACAGACCAGAGAGAAATTCAGAATACCATCAATATCTACTTCTAAAAGCTTTACTCTCACAGGGTGAAAAACGCAGAGGAAATGGACAGTTTCCTAGATATATAGAAAATGTCAAAACTGAGCCAAGAAGATATGAACTCTGAATAACCCAATAACAGAAAACAAAATTGAAAATATAACAAAAAGCCTACCAACAAATAAAAGCCTACATCCTGATAGAGTCAAAGTTGAATTCTACATGAAATTTAGAGAAGATCTAATGCAAACTTTCTCAAACTCTTCACTGAAATTGAAAGGGAAGCAATTCTCCCAAACTCGTTCCTGGAGGCAAGCATTATTCTGATACCAAAACCTGAGAAAAATTCAACTAAAAAGGAGAACTGTAGATCAATCTTTCCAATGAATATAGATGTAAAAATTCCTAGTGAAATACTATCAAGCAGAATGCAGCACATCATCAAGAATACTATACATCATGTCCAAGTGGGATTCACCTCAGAAATGCAGAGATGGTTAAACATCCACAAAACCATATATGTAATACATCACATCAACAGAGCCAAAGACAAAAATCACATGATCATATCAATAGATGCTGAAAAAGTTTTTGATAAATTCCAAGACTCATTCATGATACAAACTTTATAGAACATTGGTAGATAAGATATAGATATAGCCTATATCTTAACATGGTAAAAGCCATCTATGAGAAACCAATAGCAAACATACTCAATGGGCAAAACCTGAAAGATTTCACTGTAAAATCAGAAACAAGACAAGGATGTTCACTGTTTCTACTCCTATTTAAAATAGTTTTAGAAACATCAGCTAGAGATCGGAAGATACAGATACAACTACAAACACCCTCAGCCACTTTATCTTTGCTAAAGAGGCAAAATATGTTTACTGAAATAAACATAGCCTCTTCAATAAATAATGCTGGGAAAGCTGGCTTTCCACATGCTGAAGGCAAGTTAGACCCAGGCCTATCACCATACACTAAAGTATAGTCAAAATGGATTAAAAATCTAAACACTAAAACACTAAATCTCCTGGAAGAAAGTGTAGGTAGAAATCTTAAAGACATAGGGTAGGTAGAGAGTTCATGAACAAAAATCAAACTGGAAGGGAAAAACTTCAAAAAATCAACAAATTTGAATAATCTATTTTGAAGTTTCCACACTTTAAAAGAAATGTTCAATAGAGTAAAAAAAACACACACACACACACAAATTGGGGAAAAATTATAGCAGACTTTCTCTCTGACAAAGGACTTCTATGTAGGACAAATAAATAATGAAAAAGAATCCGTTTCTCAAAATTCAAAGACCCAATCCAGACATGGGCATCTGAGGTATATTTCTCAGATAAAAAAATACAAATGGCAAGTAAATATACGAAAAAGTGTTCGACATCATTGGTCATTTGAGAAATGCAAATTATAGCACTGAGATTCCATCTTACCCAAGAAAATATGGCTGTCTTTAATAATCCAGTCAATAACAAATGCTGGAGGGGTGTGGGGAAAAAAGAACCCTTCTCCACTGTTGGTGGGAATGCAAATTGGTACAACCACTGTGGAAATTGGTGTTGAGGTTCCTCAAAAGCTAGGGCAGGTGGTCCCATTCAAACCAGCTATTTCCTTCTTGGGTATTTTTCCAGAAGAACTGAAAATATCATACCACATCAATATATGTACAGCAATGTTTATAGTGGCACAATTTGTCATAGGTGAATGCTGGAAGCAACCCACATGTCTACCAGTTGAGGAATGGATAAAGAAGAATGTGGTATTTTTGTGCAATGGAATAGTATTCAGCTATGAAAAGCAAAACATTGAGGCTTTTATTGGTAAATGGATGCGACTAGAGACCATACTCTTAAGTGAAATAAGTTAAATCTATTCGTGCAAACATTATATTGTCTCCTAAGTATGAGAGAAAATAAAATAAAATCTTAAGGATCCAGTAGATACAGGAAAAATGAATGAATCTGTTAAAAAGGAAGGAATTACTAAGTTGAGGAGAACAACAGGGGAGGAAGTGGGGAAAGAAACTTACCTAGCATGTAAGCAGGATGGCTTGGATAGCTGGATTTATGCTGGTCTATGGAAAGGAGTGGTAAGTAAGGGCTTAACTTCTTCTGTGTTCCTTTTTCAATTCCTTTTTCTTTTTCATATGTATATATGTATATATTTCTGTCTTCTTTCAATTTTACATGCGTGTATCTTGTAATATCAGCAACTAATTTGAAGACACTATGCAATACAACAAAGACTGAGAAACTCATTTTTTTAGTTAAATTCTGTATCATTTGCAATTTTTCTGTTTTGAAAGTAGTTTGTACTGTCTTGAAAATTTATTTTTATCTTATTTTATTTATTTCCATTTTGTT
This sequence comes from Myocastor coypus, assembly GCA_004027025.1. NCBI lineage: Eukaryota > Metazoa > Chordata > Mammalia > Rodentia > Myocastoridae > Myocastor > Myocastor coypus. Next base: position 50,684 of record PVJA010001153.1, read on the forward strand.
TTGTTTTTTCTTTTTTGAGATAGAGTCTTGCTTTGCAGTTCAGGCTGGCTTTGAGCTCACTTTTGTAGCCCAGGCTGGTCTCGAACTCGCACCGATCCTCCTGTCTCAGCTTCCCAAGTGCTGGGATTATAGGCGTGTGCCACCATGCCCAGCTAAAATTTATTTTTTAAAAGTCATCTTACATGCAACTGATAAAAGTTTAGGAGAAAGTAACTCTTCCTCTTAAGAATTATTGTCTCTAATAGCACCCCATTATCCCATACTAGCACTACAACTAAGAATCTTTGCACTGATCTAGCTTACCTTGCCAGATCTATTTATTTATTTATTTATTTATTTACAATTTTAAGACATAGTCTCACTATGTCACTAAATTGCCTAGCCCAGGCTCAAATTTAGAACCCTCCTGCCTCATTCTTCCAGAAAACTGGGATTATAGGCATATACCACCATGTCTGGGTCTTAAAGAAGTCTTGTGTTTGTTACATCTGCTATTGTACTTTGTGAAGTAATTCCTTGAAATTCAAAAAACCAAAATTGAGACAAGCCAAATTTCATTCCAGTTGATGAATCTGAAGGATCCTACAGTTGATAGTCTAGTTGAACATACAGGACAGGGTTATTCATGAGTAAAGAAAAAAAATTTTTTTTTCAAGCAAGGTGCTGGTCTGGGGAGATACCTCAGTGGTCAAAACACCTGCCTGGCAAGTGCAAGGACCCAGGTTCTGTCCTTGGTTCAGTCTGATGTACTGGCCCTGTGCTGAGCCAGTCACGGAAACTGGGAGTGGTGGCCCACAGGCCTGTAATCCCAGCACTGGGGAAGCTAAAAACAGGAGGGTCACTATGAGTCCGAGCTGCATAGTGAGACCCCGTATGAAATCTTTCTTTCTCTCTCTCTCTCTCTCTCAAATGTAAACTAAAAATGATGATAATGCCCTCTACTCAGTGTTCTTTTTTTCTGTTCAAATATTTAATGTGAACTTTCAAAGGAGGAAAAAGTCATGTACTTAGATTTTTTTTTTTTTTGAGACCGTGATTTCTAATTATGGAAAATTTAATAGCAGATCCTATTTTCACCTCAATTTAAACGAAGAAAAAACACTCAAATAGTCTTAACATTGTCCCTAATTTTTACACAATGAATTGTCTCTTCAGAGGCTTCTCTTCCTCCCATTATTTTTTAATTCCCTGACTTTCCTAGTGTACAATATCTTTTATTCAGATAAAATGTTCTCTTTAAGTGCATCATCATTTTAAAAAGAAAGTTGCTGATGAGATATGTGATTCTCTGGAATTTAGTTTTAAAAATAAGAGTTAAGAAGCACATGTTGATTATTTTTTTGCTTTGAAGTAGTTTGCTTGTGAATTGAATCTTATAGCTATTATTAAACTAATTAAAGAGTAAAAGATGAAATTTTTACTAGTAGAGATGAATATTTTCATTTCCTTAAATTTGCAATTCCCTTCAGTACACAAGAGAAAAAGTGACATTCCAAGTTGTCACTAAAGTGACCTAAATTTGGTTGCACATAGAATGTGTAGAATAAGGAAGGTCTGTTAGCCTAATCTCAATGGCTCCGCAGTTGTTTTTCTAAGATGCGTAAATTCTTTGTTACACACCAGAAAGCATAAGAGCTTAGACAGGTGGCACTTGGATAAATTTGTAATTTACTATTTTTATCCTACCTGCTCTTTTCATTTTGAAGGTTTTACTAAGATTCTTGAAAAGTATGTATGAAGGAGAAGACAAAATGAAATGGCAGAGTTGGTGGTACAGCTCAGTGGACTAAGCGCTTGCTTATGTAAGCGCAGGGGCCATGGCTTGATCTCTGGCACTACGTGCCGAGCGGGCCCTGCTCTCGGCACGCTGAGCCGGCGATGGAGTCTCGGTGTGGTAGCGCGTGCCTGTAATCCCAGCATTTGGTAGACAGAAATCAAGAGGGTCACTACGAGTCTGGGCTGCGTAATGAGACCCTGCACAAAACACAAAACAAAACAAAACAAAACAAAACAACAACAACAAAAAACCCTTCAAATGAAATGGCAGGACAGTGAATGTCAGCAACTCAGGTTCTCCATGACAGGAGACAAGTCAGGTTTTCTAGACTTTTCTTGAGTCTGGAAAACAACAGTTTGGAGAAGAACCAAAGTGAGAGGAGGACAAACAGGAACCATGGAGAGACTGACAGAGGAGAGGAAAGCAAGGGTGATTCTAAGCGTGGACCACACGGAGGATTCTCACAGTAGCTGGCTAGTTGCCTGAAGGGAGGGAGGGGAGGACTAACAGCTTATGCAGGAGCATTTTCCTCCCATTTTGAGACAGCTGGAAGAAACAAGGTACTTCCTTCTGAGTGGCCTCCGGAGCCAACCTTCAGTGAGCAACTGGGCCCAAGTACCTGAGGACACGGCTGCGTGGAGCAGGAGCTCACAGGGTGCCGCACTAGGGAAAGGCTGGGTGCTTGCACCCCCTGGGCCTCCTCACACAGGGGACTGCGGGCCTTCAGCAGAGGAGGTAAGCGCTGCTCAGAGGCCAGGCGTGCTGATCACGACTCAGTTCTTGCTCTCAGATGCCAGATGCAACCTGAGTTGTAACCTCTCAGTAGCGCCACGTGCCACATTCCCCTTGCTGAAGGGAAACCCCAAACAGGATCTTAGGAGATGCCGTTTCTCAGCTCTGATAGATGGCACTGTGATGGATTCGCCTGTTTGCACTGTAGTTAAGTTGACTGTATAGGAATAACGTTGAATCCAGACACTTCAGCGCTGTGAGCTTCTCTGCGGAATCCAACTGCATTCCTAGGGAGAGGGACAGCAAGAGCTCCTAGCCCAGAACTCAGACTAGAGCCAGCTGCAAGAATTCCTGCAATTTGGCAGAGTGAGGCCCTGAGTCTGAGGTGATCTCAGTGTGTGGTGCAGGGATCACAGGACTCGCTGGGGTGTGAGCACGCAGATTCTGCCAAGGAAGCTATTCAGGAATGACAAACACAATGTCTCATTGGAAGAGCTCATGTGTGTACCATCAGACATCTCATTGGCTTAAGGTTTTGCATGTTTCTTTAGTAATTTATTAAATTGGGGCTATGTTAAGTTGTTTTGTGGTTTCATGTGTTTATTATGTTGTTACTCTTTTTTTCTTTTATTTTAAAGAGAGAAAAAAACAGAATAATACAGAATTTCACAAGATGACAGGAAATTAACGATAGTTATCATATTGCATATTGTTATCTACAAAGTGGCTGCTCAGATTACAAGATATAGGCAAAGTAGATAAGTTGCTCTTGTATATTTGCTCTTGTATTAGGTCTGATTTAACTAAGGTGTCTAGGTTCTTTCCCTCATTTCAGGTCTTTATCTGATTTCTTTGCCACAAAACCCTGAGAAAAATAATAACATAATTTTTCATTACTTTCCTAAGCACATAAACTCCTCCTGCTACTTTTTAGATTCACCACACATTCCTCCATCCTAGGTGCTCCTATCTTCATGAGTATAATTCCATGATCCTCCCCAGCTAAGCCTTTGGCTCTCTGTGCTCTCCCTACCTTACTGTCCTCCCCATCAGCAACTTCTGTTAACTACACAGCTCTCCTCAGCCACAAAGTGAAACCTTTCTCCCATGTCCTGCCCTTGCCCCCACAAAATAACCTCTGAAACACTCAATATCAAACTGTTGACTCAACTAAAGGCACTCCAATAACATCAGAACCCATGTCAGTCTTCTCTTTTTGTCTATCACTGGTCTCCCTTTCCAATTTCTCCCCTAGTGCCTAATACTGCTCACCCACTCCCATTCTCTGCTATCTCACCCTGCTCACTGCAGAGCAAGCACAGATAATAACCTGTCGCGGTGTACACAGGGAACAGACAGGGAGATGGAAGAGTAACTGCGAGGACTATCATATAGAAGCATTAGAAAAATGGATCTCTAAATTCTGTTATAAATAGAAACAATCCTTTGGCAAAATACAGGGACAGAGTTGAAATTATTTAAATTCAATAACAAAGTGAATGGGCCAGCCAAATAGCTCAGCGGACTAATGTGGCTTCAAGCCAGAGCAGAGGCCAAGGGTTTGGTCTCTGGGCCTCCATGCTGGCTGTGCCCCTGGGGTGCTCTGAGATGGCAATTGAGACTGGGCATGGTAGCATGTACTTCCTGTTCTTGGAGGCTGTAAACAGTGGGTCACTATGTCTCTGATCTAGTAGTGAGACCCTGAACACCCTGTAGACCCTTCCCTAAAATACAAAAAACAAACTAAAACAAAATGAATAAATACTAGTACTAGACAAGCAAAGCTGAAAATTATTCATGGGAAGTCACATTGTACTAAAAATCTCCATGTAAGTCACAAACTCTTCTCTCTTCTCTGGAACCCAACCTGTAAAACCCATCCCCCAAAAAACAAGAGAAAAAAGAAGATCCGAATATAATTAAAGTATATATATATGTACATATATATATATGTATATATATATATACATATATATATATATATATGTATATATATATATTTTACAAGAATAGAGAAACAAGGAAACAGAAGCTGTAGTCCTCTCCTCTTCTCCTGAGACAGAGCAAGGGGTCACAAAGGGAGAAGCAAACAAATACCAAGTATTAGAACTCTGAAAAGTTCTTAGAAGGAATGAAGAAAATAGATGAGTTCAAAGAGGAAAGGAATCAAAAAGTGATGTCAAATCCACCCAATATGCTCCCGTTTTGGAGAAATAGGAGAGAAACTGGACAAGCTAACCAAAACAGTTCAAAATTCAAATAACACGCTTAACAGGGATATGGAATCCTAGAAAAGAGGTCAGCCAAAAATACCTGAATGAAAAAAGTGGTGTAGGCACCATGCATCACACAAACGGCCAGTGCGAAGGCAGAGTGCCTGATGTTGAGGACAAAGTGGTGAATTACTATGAGGAGCTTGACGGAGTCAAAAAGAAAATTGAAAAGTAAGAGAAGACCATCCAGCCAGCAGCTGTTAGGCAACAATAAGAAGACCAATCTAAGCCTAATCAAAGTTGGAGAAAAACTAGAAATAGCACAGATGGATTCAAACATGCTTACAGAGAGTATAGAAGAGAAGCTTCCAAATATAAGACTTTACAAGTAAGTGACGATTACTTTGTACCAAGCCATTACCATAAAAGAAGCAGCTCACTGTGGCGCATTCTCAACAAATTCGCATATCCAGTAAACAAATAAATAATAAAACCAGAATTTTAAAGACAAATGGATGGCCAGCCAGCTAGCTCACCAGATTAAAGCACCTGCAAACAGGCACAGGGACCAGGGGTTCGATCCCCAGTCTGCCTTGCTGGCCCTGCCCCTGGGGTGTGCTGAGACAGCAATCATGACTGGACGTGGTGGCGCATGCCTGTAATCCCAGCTATTGGGAGGCTATAAACAGGATAATCACTATCAGTCCAATCTAGTAGTGACACTCTGAATACCTTATAGACCCTTCCCTAAAAAAATACAAAAACAAACAAACAAAAACAGCAACAAAAAAGACAGCTGGAGTAGAATAATAAAAAGATAATCACATATAAAGTTAAGCCAGCTAGAATCACTGCAGACTTCTCAGTATAAACCACAAATACCAGAAGAGCATGAAATATTTTAAGCCCTAACAGAAAATAAATTGCAACCCAGATTAATTTACTCAGCAAAGATTTCCTTCAAATAGAATAATAATCCATTTGCATGAAAAAGATAGTTAAATGATGTAGCAGTGCTAAACTAGCTCTAGAGAAAATATTGAAGAATATTTTTGGCAGAAACAATAAATTCAACAAAGTAACACAATGTAGTCCAGTAGTCCATAATAGTAGTGGGTTATCCACAGAACTGGCAGTCAGTTGTTGACTTGAGCCTTTTATAGTTCAGCATATTAATGTGGCTTTAGTTTTTATACCTTGTGGTTATACTTTCTGCTGGGTGGTTAAGACCAAGATAAAGCAAGACCTATATAACAAAAAATGTAACTTTTGTATCTGACAAGGTCAATCAAATCCCCTCAAGATTTACCCTGAAACCATGTATAGCAGTTTGTAGATCTTTTGCTAGTGTAGCCACCTGGAATATTTGAATGGCAATGGAACATTGATCTCTGAGAACACAAAACAAAAAGGGGTATATAAATGAAGGTCCATTTTTTAATGGAAAAAAATATATGTATTTGAAAAATAGTTAGGATAGTTATACAGCTACTTTCTCTTAGTTCAATGCAAAGAAAGATTTGTACCAATAGTGTTTAGACACATTATCATATCTGCATCTTGTACTCTGAATAACTACTAGAAGACAACAATATGCATTGTATTAATTATTGTAAGTATCTTACTAACTTGTTTTGAAACTGTCTCATTGCTATTTCTTTCTCATTAAAATTAATAAAAATAAATAGATCAACTAAAAAAAAGAAACAATAAATTCAACAGAATGAAGAACACTAAGAAAACTAGTGAGACCAATACATTAAATGGCAACAAAAAAAAAATCAGGAAAAGAAAAATAAGTGATACAACAATAAATAAAGAAGACAATGATAGTAGATAACAAATACATCTCAGTAGTATCTCTAGATGTTAATGGCACCAACTTTCCAATCAAAAGACACAGACTGGCAGACTGGATTAGCACCCCCCCCCCCAGAATCTAATCATCTACTGCATTCAAGAAATTAATCTAATCAAGAAATACATTCATAGGCCAAAAATTAAAGGATGGAAAACAACATCTCATGCACAACAACCCTCACAAAAGCAAGGGTGCAATTCTGATATTAAACATGGTGTACTTCAAGTTAAAATTGACTAAAAGAGACAAAGAAGCTCATTATATATTAGTTACAGGAAAATTCAGGAAGAGATAACTTTCACAAATATATATGCATTGAATACTGGAAAAACTATCTTCAAAAAACAATAACTGCTAAAATTAAAAGATCAAATAAGCATGAACACAGCTAGGTAGGGAATTTTAACACTTCACTTTCACAAAGAGATCAACTAAATAAGAAAAAAATTCTGAACTGAAGCACACACTTAAGCATATAGACTTAATGGATATATAAAAAACATTTTATCCTACTACAACAGAGTATACATTATATACACATTACATTTTTTCCCCCAAAATAGATCACAAACTAGTCCACTAAGCCTGGTTAAGTAAATATGAAAGAATGAAAATCACCCTATGCATACTACCAGACTACTGTGTAATGAAAATAGAAGTGAATGAAAGAAAACCTTAAGAAAAGACAAACTATTCTGGAAACTTAACCACATACTCCTAAACACCCACTGAGTCACAGAAGAAATTAAAAAATAAATTTAAAAAATTCTAGAAGTTAATGACAATGACTGCACAACTCAACAAAACCTCTAGGACATTATGAAAGCAGTCCTAGGAGGAAAATCCTTCACAGTCAGTGTTGACATTAGGAAAACAGAGCAAGCTCAGACAAATAATCTGATGAGAAGCTAGGATCACTCTGATGCCCAAACCAGATAAATGCTCACCTAATAAAGAGAAATATAGGCCAATCTCTTTAATGAACATAGGTGTAAAATTTCTAAAGAAGATATAAGAATAGAAAGATAAGATAAAGATATAATCAGTCTTTATAAAAAAGATTATACACTATAATAAAGTAGGTTTCATCCCAGAGATATAAGGTTGGTTCAACATACATAGGCCAATAAATGCGATACATCACTTAAACAGGAGCAAAGTCAAAAAACACACGATCATATTAACAGACAGTAAAGGCTTTTGAGAAAATCCAACATCCCTTCATGTAAAAACCCTGCAGAAAATAGATATAATAGGATCACACCTGAATATGATAAAGGCTATTTATGATGAACTAATAGACAACATCATACTAAATGGGGAGAACCTAAAAATTTCCCCCCTAAAATCAGGAACTAGACCAGGATATCCAGTATCATCCACTTTACTCAACATAGAACTTGAAATATTAGGCAGCCCAACCAGGCAAGAGACAAAAGGGGTATTTATAGGAAAGAAAGAAATTATTATTTGCAGACTACATGATACTCTGCATAGAAAGTCCAAAGAACTCCACCCAAAAAATATTTAAAAAATAATAACTAACTTCAGCGAAGTACCAAGATAGAAGATGAACATGCTCAAGTGACTACCATTTGTGTACACCAACAATGAACCAGGTGACGAGGAAATTATGCAAACAGTATCATTCACAAGAGGCTTTAAAGAAAATGAAATATCTAGAAGTTAGCCTAACCAAGGAAGTAGTTATAAAACTACAGTACTCTGAAGGAGGTTGAAGAGGATGTAAGAAAATGGGAAGATGTCCTCTGTTCCTGGAGAGGCAGAATCAGTATTGTCAAAATAATCATACTTCAAAAATGTATAGATTCAACGCAGTCCCAATCAAAATACCAACAGCATATTTTAATGATGTAGAGAAAACAATGCTAGCCCAACCTTTGCTCTGTTTTCAGTTAACTGTTGGGCTTTTCTAGCTCCAAGAGACATTTCACTGGTTTCTTTCTCTTTGTTAAAATTTTCTTTATTAGTATATGTTTGTGATATATAATGACATACTCATTGCAGGGTATTTGATGGGAGAAAATGAGCCAGAGGAGGACAGAGGTAAGCGTGGCACTTGATAAAGGCCTACTCCCACTTGCCCTTGTTCTGTATGGCATCTCAGCCTTTTTCATTTCAGTCATCTTCCTCTGCCTGAAACACATCCTAGTGCAACTGCCATTCTTTCATCTGAAGAATCTTTCCTTCTTTATAATCTCTGTACTTTTCTTTTTTTTTTTTTTTTGTCTTTTTTGAGACAGGGTCTCACTATGCAGTTGAGGCTGGCCTTGAGCTCACTTTTGTAGCCCAGGCTGGTCTCGAACTCACACCAATCCTCCTGCCTCAGCCTCCCAAGTGCTGCGATTACAGGCGTGAGCCACCACGCCCGGCTGTACTTTTCATATGTTTTAGCCTTACAATGGCTGTGTTCAGTATAGATTTATCCATATTTGCTTATTCTGGTTTCAATCTGCAAGGTTTCCTGATTCTGAGGGCTCGCATCTCCTCCATTCTTTGTATTCTCTCTGCCCTGGACTTGGAACATAATCATATTAGTCCTTCCTCCAATTCTAGGTCTCCTAACTTTTCGTTTGCATTTTGAATATGCATGCTTCTTGCTTTTATGTGTTTAAATCTGGAAATTGTCTTTTAATTTGTTTTTGTTTTGTTTTCTATCTCTCTCTTCAGCTTTGTCTAAACTTCTGTTGACTTTAGTTCCATTTATTACATGTTTTACTTTTGAAAGTTTTATTTATTGATTTGAAAATTCTCTTGGTCACCTAAAAATATTCTTCCTGTGACACGTATTTTTAATCCTTTATAGATAAAGACACCCTTAGTCTATAACTCCTGTTCACTTGGAGGCCATAAACTCAACTTGAGCTAAAGCCCACAGATTAAATTTTCATTTCGGTGATCAGTTTATATCTCCAGTTTCCACTTCCTGGTAGTTTTTGGATTTGTGAATTTTTTTATATTCTTACCATCTCATGTGATCAGTTAAAACCTTTTTATTTTTATTTATTTTTAGTTAAAAGCTTTTAAAAAGTCCATTATTTTCCATTCTTTTCAGAGGGAAAATTTATTAAAATTCTCCATCTTATGATTGTCCAAAGTATTGTACCTATAAAAACAAACAAACAAACAAACAAACCAGAAGTTGTTTTAAAGACAGGAAAAACCACTCTTGGGATTGATGCTATTTGTTTAGTTGAGTCAACACATGTAAATAATGACAGCTTTCAGAAACGGGGAAGCCAGGTTAGCCTTTGCTGCTACTCTCGTTGTGTGCCTTAGCTCTTACACACATACAATGGCCAATTTTTGCTGAATACGAACAGGTAACAATAATGATTTGATAGCTCCAATTCTTTGGGTTTTCATAACTGAGTCTTCATCGCATAACTTATTTTCAGAAGCCTAAGCCAACCAAAATTGTAAACACATTGCTAGTGCTTTAACCAAGGAGCCAGATAAGTTATTTTTTAAGTGTAAAGAAAATGAAAAGTGGTTTCTATGTTTTAAAATAAATTCCTTTTCCTTTCTTGGTGCAGAAAAAAAAAATCAAGGTCTTTTGTGTTTGAAATTTACATATTCTCAGACACATTTTTTTTCTATATTTTAACATGTGTATAAGGTAACTGAGAAGCAACAATAATCTTCCCCAGGGGGGTCACAGTTCCAGCAGGGAAATGAGAAGTAAAATTTTCAGCGTGACATTTAACAGGCTCAGGTTCCCTATAAAGGGTCTGAGTCTTTGGAGAGTTTTTTCACTGAGACAGTGTATGTCGCAAGTGGGGCCTTTTGGTGTGAAAGATCACAAGACATCATTTCTTCAGTTTAATAATCCATTTAATACCATCTTTCAATTCCATTTCATGCTCAGTAAAGCAAGAATAAGCAAACCTTTTGCTGACATTGGTTTTTGCGGAAGCGCTTTTGTTTATAAAGCAGTGGCAACACAATCTTATCAGGGTCCATCATCACTGGTGTGTGCTATCTCTTGTCTGAGTAATGCTTCCTTGTGATGTGAGTGGTCTTTCTAGAGGGCTGATGCCTGCCCTCTGCTAAAGTGATCTGATAACGCCTGCTTTTAGAACAGAGGCATAGTTCAACTTTCTGCCTCAATAATTTCTTTAAGTAAAGCCTTTTATTCAATTATCACTGAGTTTCACTAGGAAATATGAATTCAGCTGCCTGAACATGAGTGAAAGGGAAGGATGATCTCTACCCTTAAACTCATTTCAGGGAGCTTTGAGGTGGACACTTGATGGTTTTATGCTGGGCTTTCATCCCTACAAGAGCTGTTCTTGCTGTTAAGCAGGGCTATGATCAAGTTAGAGGGAAAAGGAATCCACTGGAGCAGAGAGAAGAAATCCCTACGTGAATGGCTGCCTAAGGTCTGTGAGGGGTATGCACCCATTCCCGTGTTTTCCCTCTTTGAGGATGACAGCAGCAGGAAGGCGAGGCCAGTCTGCATGAAGAAATCCCTTCATGGATTACATCTTGAGAGTTGGGTTCAGCATTTGCAAAGGAAATGGATTACTGTGGCTTCCAGAATATTCATATGCTATGGCAATTGTCATTAAATTTCTACAGCACTCCAGAAGCTGTTTTTACTTAGAATCCAAGTCCCATCTTATAGGGTGCACAGCCACATCTAGACTCTGCTCTCTGATTTTGCTCCCGTGGCAAACAGGACTCCCAGAAGCTTCCTCCCTGTATGTCCTTCTGCTCTCTTTTTCTTTCTCTCTGTCTCACTCTGTCTCTGTTTCTCTCATTCCCCATCTCCCAGAAATGCACATAAAAGTTTACATAAATTGACGGTGGGTCTAGGTTTCTACCACATATGTAATCTCTACCTTCAGAATTCTTCTCACACTACTAGATAAGCATTCCTTCTAGGTATACTTAGCACGCTAATGTCCTAATATGAGTTCATTTAAGTTGACAGATAAACTTAGAACTAAATGACTAAGAAAAAGTTCAGAAAGCAATGTGTACAAGTAGGGTAATACTTCCAGAAAGGACTTCATATCAGCTCAAATAAATACCAAATGCCTACTGTATGCAATATATTTATAAAAGCTCTTTTCTGAAGGGACCAGGGAGATAGCTCAGGGTCACAAGGTCATAAGTGCCTGCCTGGCAAGTGGAAGATCCTGAGTTCAATCCCTGGTTCTGAAAAAAAAAAAAAAACCCAAACAAACAAACAAACAAAAAAACCCAAAACAAAACAAAAAACAAAAAACCCCCAAAAAACCTCAAATGAAAAAAGTCCTTTTCTGAATTAGGTAGGAAGACAGGCATGTTTCTGAGAGAAAAACCATACTCCAAGTCCCCATCATCCTAAAAGGTAGACAAAGGGGTGCAGAACGTCCCATTCTTTAGAGGTGTGCAGAGATATTTGGAGAATAAGTAGAGAGAAACATCACACAGAGAAATAGGGGCCTGCATTTCAGGGATGAAAGAGCTAGAAGCACTGATCAGTAGCACATGGTCAGCTCCCACCTTCTGAGAAGCAGGAGTTCTGGCAACATTTGCCAAGGCTTTGGATCCTCTGTGTCCTGCATGAAAATGGAGTTAATGACCTAAAACTGTTTAAATGAGGAAGTCAAGTTATAACTTCACATAGGGCAAAGCAATGCACCAGATAATAAAGAGTGAAGGGCAGAGTGAATACATACAGCTGTGAAACTTCACTCTAACTGTTATGGCACTGATCATTTTGGAAGTAGAATGGTCAACCAAAAATGCCTTGAACTCTACAGAACCCTTCCTGGGTGCTCTTGGACTGGAAGTACCCATTTGTGAAGCTGTGCTACCAACGCCAGGTGGGGCTGTGGAGAGAGGGTGCAGGGTAGCTTGGGCCACTCTACAGCACTGCTGAGCATTTCGCATGTTTTGATTAATATATAGGAAGTTGTAACTGAAAGCTGTGTAGGGAAGGTGACCGTTCACACTAGAGATGCTATGTTTTGATTTTCAAATAACATAGAAAGAATATGAGCACTAAAAAGTTTTAAGGAGGTGTACAACTAACCCCCCTCCACAGGCCTTTTCTTCTTTACTGAATCCCTGGAGCTGAATGTTTCCGACGAGCTCACTGTGCTCTGCACAGTTGGCTTCAGTTTACTTTGATGCATCTGTCTAGATCATGGGAAAAACAATGACACAAAATAGATTTTTTCCCACCCATGGCTCTTCCGGTCTCCATCTGTAATATTGGCGCAGCAAACTTCAGTTTTTCAGTTATCTCTGGAGTTAACCAGAGATAAAAATACTCTAGAAACAAAGCCAGTTTGAACTTGACTGTGGAGTTAACAAGAAAGAAAATAAAAGAGAGATTTGCTGTGTCTCTGAGTTCAGAGTGGTGTGTCTGATATTAATCACATTCCACCACAATTAACATTGGGCTGTGTTTTGGCAGTCAGCTTGGCGCCAGCGAGAAATCACTAGTCCTATTTTCTGTTTAAGTTTCATCAATATATTTAGTAAAACTTAATATAAAAGTATATGCATGAGGTTAGCAGTGGGCAAGAAGAAGTCTTCATCAAGTGTTACACAGCGTAAAATGTATGGACTCAGGGGGCCCCTGAGACTCAGACTGGGCAGGGCAATCTAAACATAAAAGGATTTGGCAGCTTAAACAATAGACCAAAGTCAAGCTGAAACTTCACAGGAAGAACAGTCTGGCATTGAGGGTAAATGTATAGTAGGGCATAAATAAAAATCTACTATGGCCTTGGTCAGAGTTATTAAAAAAAAAGAGCTGAATGTTTTTATTTCAATACAGGTGATGTGGTAACTTTAAAGAAGACAGGAGATTAGTCTATGATAATAGAAGATTCTTTCAAAAATGTATTTGGTACAGGGGTCTCACTATGCAGCTTGGTCTTGTAGTGATCGTCCTGTTTTAAACTTCCCCAAAGCTGGGATCCTGTGCCAACACATGCCTGATGGCCAGCTGAGCGTACAGGGGGCAGGGCCAGCACAGAAGAAAATATTGTTGTTATTATTATCATTAATTATTATTTTGCATTTCAGGGAAGGGTCTACAGGGTGTTCAGGATCTCACTGTGGACTCGGGATTGCTGTGGACTCATAGTAATCTGCGTGTTTACAGCCTCCCAAGTGCTGGGATGTAAGGTACGTGACACCATGTCCAGTCTCAATTGCCATCTCAGTGTGTCCCAGGCATGACGGGCCCAAGAATCCAACCCCTGATCCCTGTGCCTGCTTGCAAGTGCTTTAATTCACTGAGCTATTTGGCCAGCCCTAGAAGAAAATTTTGTTTTATTTTTTATGAACAGAATAGATTTATGGGGGGAAAGAAAGCTCCTGTCAGAGAGAGGAACAGGAGGTGGGCCCAAGTAGGTTGTCCCCAGGAACCTAGAAGAAAATTTTAAAAGAGAATTTGTACATCTAATAAAGGGAAAAATCATTTCCTGAAGGCTGTACATTAAAATCATTCTAGATAGATGAAAACAAATTCACTATTTCTGAGATTCATGCAGTATTTCTGAATTTTTATTTTAGAATTTCTGCTGCCTAACCTATAGTGTGATTGTAAGTCTTTTATTTTATCCTAAGATTTTTTTTTTTGATCTGAGAAAGTATCTTCAAAAGCCAACTTCTACATTGTGCAAAGACTGGAAATGCCAGGATTTAGTTAATACAGGCCTTGCTGCAAAGCACGGGCACGTTCTTGGCAGTGTTCCTCACAACTGCCTCTCTAAGTAGTTTCCCTCATATTTCATGATTTGGTTGAAAACCCAATATGGTTAGGAAAAAGATGTGCATAAGTGAAGCATAATTATATTGATTCATGTTCAGCTGATAAAGATTTATTTGTCCTGAAGCCATAATAATGGCCAAGATTTGCCCATGATCAATATCTCTCAAGCCAATAAATCTTGGTATTAGCAACAAAAGCCAATATCTACTTAAACTTTTTTCAAAGTGTTCTTATAATATGCTGATGGCATGAAACATGGGAACATATAAAACACAGTCTCTTGAGCTTTCTGTTGACACTAAATTTGTATCTCCAAGAGCTAATATTTGGATTCCAGTGACACTAGAGCCACTGGCTCAAAGCAAGAGCTAACACATTTTTTAGAAGAGCAAATAAGGGGAATGCATGTGAAAGCACTTTATTAAAATCTAACCATCATAAAAATGTAAAGTAAAAAAAAATGTAAAGTATAACAGGGTTTGCTATAGGTTTAAATTCGGTGCAACATATTTGCATAGCACCTTTTTGTAAAATGACCAAGAATACAAAAAAAGCAACATGAAATTAGAGGTAAACATATGAAACAAGAGAAAAGGGAAAGAATAGAGGTAGCATTTTAGTGTGTACCTAAGTTGTGCCAGGAGCTCAGTAGTTATTTCATGTGTCTTACTGTTTCAATATTCCCAGTGACCCTTTTAAAGTACAATTCAAACAAAAGCACAAACTAAAATTCCTGCTAGAGCTGAGTTTAAGTTTGGGCTAAAGAACTAGCTCTATGGCTTTAAGTGAAAGAGCTGAAAGTTGAATCCAGGCCTGTCTGATTGTAAACATCATGTTGTTTTTATGCTATTATAGATAAAATATCCAACAGTCACCTTCACAAAGTAATTTGGGTTTTGTTAGTAGTATAGTAAGGCATTTTTCCACAGTTGGCTAATGGGTCTGGGCTGGATTTGCCTTATCACCTCTGTTATTTTTCTTGCTATTTAATGTATCTAGAAAATTTTATGGAAGGACACTAAATATTGATGTCTGATTCATCATAAAAAAGCAGACAATGCAACCTGGTCCTTTATAGGGTAAAACAGAATGCAACCAAGCATGATGAGGTATGTTTGACCCTGAGATGCCCTGGGGGTGGTTCACATTCAGTTCTACCACTGTGATCAGGTGAACTTGGGCAAATTCTTTGTAAATGTTCTGAGGCACTTGTCATCTGGCAGACAGAAAAGAAATTCTATGTTTTTGGACACAATGGAAGATCCAGTTTCACAATGAACAGGGACTCTGGTGTTTTTGTGAGTGACACTTCATTAAGAAAATGTTAAGAGAACTAATATTTCAAGGAGGATGGAGTGGTATGAGGCATTCACTCTTAATTTCTGATATTAAAAGTTTTCTAATTAATTTTTAGATAAAAAACCTTGTTAATATATTTCAAGCTTTTAATATACTTAGTTATTTGTTGCTATTTTGAAATTACACAAACAATTCATGAACATACATTACAAAAACTCAGATAGTACCACAGTAAGTATCTGTTTAGCGTATTTTTCAAATCCTACTCTCATCCCGAGAGGCAACCACTGCTGTCAGTGTGTGGTGGATCAGCTAACGGCCACCTTGGAACACCCTGTTGTGCTGAATCAGCATGGTTCTGGGCAGGGATGGCCACCTGAGGGTTGTTGCCAGCAGCATAAAAGGAGAACCCGAGGGGAAGATGGTGAGTTGTTGAACTTCCTGGAGAAGCTTGTCCTGAAGTAACTGCTCAAGTTCTTGCTTCCTCTAGGGAGGGCTGTGACTCTTTTCTAGGGAGTTCTGGTCCTTACCTTGAGCACCACTTCCTGGCACCAGTGTAGATTCCCTCAGCCTGGTGGCGCGGACCTTTACTCTCACTGGTGCAGACTTTCTAGCTTCTGCCACGGACATTTTGCCTTCCAGTACAGATCCTTGACACAGATGTACATGACTGTAGCCGGTAGGCCTCCTGCTGGGCTCATGGAGGTCATTTCCATGGGCTTTAGGTCTTCAGAGGGACTCATGTAAGGTATTGCAGTGGGATTCAGGCCCTCGGCTGGAATTTTTTTTGTCTCTAGTGTGTGGAACAATTTCTTGCACTCTTCTGCATTTGACTTTTTGAGTAAATATGAAATAATCCTATAAGTTATGTGTCCTGTATTAAATCTATTCCTTTGCTGTAATCCCTGATTACAACAGTTTGTTATATTATGTTTTGTATATTTGAAGAAAGAAGAGGAATATCTGTACATTTATGTATAACATGCGCAAGCACATAATTTTGTGGAAGATTTTTTTATAACATAAACATAATCATCCTTCATTTTTTTCACTCCTTTTCTTTTGTTAAATATATCTATATCTATATCTATGTATTTATCTATATCTATATTTATATCTATGTCTATATTAAGCCCAGCAATTATCTTGTTGAACTACAGCTTTGCTACTTTGAGCATATGTCAAGATTTCTTTCCTTAGCTAGATTGTACATTTAAAAGATTATGCTTTTTGTATTATTAAATCACTTTCTTCAATCTCTTACTAATTTTTGTAAAACAAGGAAGCAAAGCATGCAATTATTTCAATATCTTAGTACAAATAAACACTGCTGTGCAGACAGAGGAAAGCAGCTGAAACAGAAGCAGCCACCACCAGGCAGCGCTTAGCCACAGTCAGTTAAGGTGTTCGTGCACTAGCAGCATCTAACTCAGGGAGATGAAAAGGAGGCTCAAAACATGTATATCGTACAAATGCTTAAGGTGCACCAAATTCCTTATCAAATTCGACTTCATGGGTGAAGAGAGAAAGCAGAGAAAGGAGAAATAAAATGGTTCAAGATAGGACGTGTATATGCACCAGTTCCCCACAATGAATGGGCTGCATTATGCATCACAGACATAATAAATACATCTAAAAAGGAGAAAGAAGAGGAAGAAAGTGAAGTCTTCTTTTGATAAAGAATACTTTTTCAAACTGCACATGAATGCTTTCATGTTCACCCAGTGTAATATATGGATGTATTTGCAGAGAGAGAGAGAGAGAGAGAGAGAGAGAGAGAGAGAGAGAGAGAGAGAGAGAGAGAGAGAGAGAGAGAATTATATCATCTGTTGGAAGATATTTTTTCTCTCATTCATGGAATACTTTACAGTTAATTACAATGTCTGTTAGTCTCCCTCCATGTACTTCAGATTACTCTTCCTTGTGCAGTTAGTCTTAAGAAAGATAATAGGTTTAAGGATGAGGTGGTTTTTTTTTTTTTAAGTCACTAACAAAACACAAATGACAATCCAACCTGACTAATGATTGAATTTTGGTCTACTTACCCCGAGCAGTACCATCCAGTGAAAGGCAATGTCTTGATAGATCATTCATGGAAAACTAAAGTAATTACCATCATTTTAATATTCTTATTTAAATGCATGAAAAACTGATTAGCTGAAGGCAGCCCTATATATAGCAGAAATGGCATCTTCTTAATATTTATGCTAATGTACAAGATGTTTTACACAAAGGTTAGGTGTGACATATAGTTAAGAAATGGTCTTAACATATACACTTATTTATTTACAATAGCACATGGCATGACTATTACTCCCTGAGAGAGATTTAACAGGCACAGAGGCTAGGTATGGAGAAATAATTCGATGTAAAAATGAACATACATTCACAGGCAGATATAAGCAGTTACAAGACACGGTCTTGCAGAGTCACCCCTCATGTTGAAGTGGAACCCCCACACCTCCAAGCTCTCGTTTTACAAGTAGATTTCAGTTCACTTTCAGCCTGAGGAGTCACATATTTTTAGTCCAAAGAGAATTTTGATGGAAACTGGAAAAGCTTTAATGACTTAGCTGACTCTGAGCCTTAGCGACCTCACATGTAAAGAAACTAAAAACGTTAAACTGAGGACATTTCAAATCTTAAGCAAGGAGAGAAGAACTTGGCTTCTAAATTCAATTTGATTTTTCTGCTGTCATTTCCACATGGCTAACCCGCAGACGGAAGACTGTTTTCTGCCAGCTTTCTAAGCACGCGCCAAGGTGAGCCTCCCCAGAAATGGCGCATAACAATAAGCACATCACAGAAGCAGCGCCTGAAGAACAAATAAAACATGAAATTACACAGGGAAGGGCGAATCGCATAAGCAGGCGAAGAGTGGGTTACTGCCAATGACGGATTTGAAATAAGCCCCGATTTAATGACAATCTGCAGCCAGAGCCTGATTGAGGGCAATCAAATGCTTCTTTTTATCTGCTCCTAAGTCATTTTTTCTATGTGGAAAAACCCCCTGCTATTACAGCATCAGCGATATGAGGCCACACAAAGATCTGAAAATAGAAGGGCCATTTCCACAAGCAGTTATAGCACAATGCACATGCACACCTAAAGTGTGCTCAAGTGAACAGGTAACCAATAGCAACTTCTTACTCAGCACTTTGGTGCAAACTCGAAGGAGAGAGGGAATTTGCTCTTCACGCAAGCAATCTAATTGCGCTTTTCTTTGCTGGCACAACGTTTACTCACAAGAAGCATGGCTTTTGGATTTAAATATGAACAACAACCAGATAATATGCCCAGGGAAAATGTGAATACCCTGGTGGGGACCCTCAGCTGGGTCACTAAGGCAGGCAGTCCCTTCATGGTTCACACTGAGGACCTGCTGCTCACGCTTATGTGTCACCTCCTGATCCTTTCCTTACGTCCTGGTTTCCACATACACTCCGTGAACCAAAATTCTGCTTTGCCTGTGAGTGTATTTCTTTTAGCATTTCCTTAGCTGTTATGCAGTGCTGTTTGCTATGTGTCTGAATTGTTTCTCATGAGCCTTTGTCTTCATAGGAGGAGCCTCACGGGAGGATCTGCTAGCATGAGCACTTGTTGAATCAGCATCATTTGGTTACAGCATTTTATCATCCTGTGACTATCATAGAATGTACTAGACCTAAAAGTTCTAGGTCAGTCACCCAATGTGGCCTCTTGGTACAACCGAGTGACTCTATGAATATGGGCAGGATGAGGCTGCTACTGGTTGTGACTCATCAGATTGGGTTAGAATGGACTTCTATAAGGGCAGGAGTATACTCTAAAATAATGACAGGAAAATCAGGATAATGAATGGGTAAACCAGTAGCACTGTAATTGATTGTCAAGTATCACATACTACACATAATTGCACATTCTATCCTTTTATACTATTGCCTGGGCAGTGAGTTTGTTTACACCAGTGTCACTGGAAGCACGGTGTCATGGTACCTAGTACCAGAACATTACAGTCACTAGGAGAGGGGAAAATTTCACCTCTATCATTATGTTACAGCCTCAGATCCACCTCTGGTGGAAACACTGCTCATGCGTCACATGGCTATATACTGCTGGAGTGTGTGTGTGCATGCGTGTGTGTGTGTGTGTGTTTGAGTATATGTGTGCATGTGTGCATGTGTCAGTGTGCATGTGTGTGTCTTAAGTGACTCAGAAAAACAATGGAGAAACAGTTCTGCGCTCTTCTATTTCCAACTTGCCTGGAAAGACTTAGTTTAAATGCATCCTCTTCATGAATGGGAATGGAATTCAGAGAGGAAAAATGTACCAATCTTTTGTGCATCCCATATTCTACAGCACACAGAGAAAAGTGGCCTTGTTTTCTGACCCTAAGATCTCCTAAAAGATGGCTTTTGGATAAACTTCTAAATTCTTGTCATTTGATCTCGGTCCTTTCCTCCAGTCCTCGGAGGCCCTTACCAACCCCAACCCCACCTTCCCCATGGGACCCTTGTTCAGAGTAAAGAACAGACATTTTTGAGTGAAACATGAAGAACTCAGTTTTCTCAGTAACTTGGGCAGGGAAAGAGAATTTAAGATTATTAAAAACCATCACTGTGACCAGGAGGATTCATTCTCCGCCTGACTCCTAAGGCTTTCTCTGCAGCACACAGCAGTGTCCCCAGCTGTTCCAAGGAGCTACATGCTTAAAGTTAAATGGAAAGCGAAGTCTGCTGCTAAGTTTAGCTCTTCTGATGGAATCCTTGGGAGATTATTACTTCCTTCTGGCTATATCAGTCCCCCCTTTTCCCATACCTATCAAATACCTTTGAAGTTTTACTTCATTTGAAATATTATACAGTAAATGCACTCTGTGTGCTAATGGTCTGCACGGATTAATGGAGCAAATAGTTGTTTAAATTTAATTTAAAAGTAGTTCAGATAAAGACTTAGAAAATTAGTACTGGGGTTAAGGATGGAACCTACTGAGCTATGCTTGCTGGAGGGAACGATAAGGGAGGAGAGGGCCCTTACCTGTCCCCTGCACCTCAGAACAGGAGAGGACTTTGTTTAGTGCCTTTGTGTAGCTGGAGGGGATCCTGGTGTAAGGATGCACATATATATGAATCAGATGTAGCTCTGCTCTGCTCTGCTCTCTTGTACTGGGTATGTGTGGAATCACACTGCTACCCTTTGCTCTTCAGTATTTATCATATGCAAGCATTGGCTGCTTAGAACAACTAGTATACTTATATTGCCAAAAATGAAAGATGTTTTGTCACAGCTATACCAAGAGTATAAGAAAAGGCATCATATTCCTTGATACACACAGATTTTTTTGTGCACCGTTCTTTTTTTTTTTAAGCACTGTCAACGGACTTCAGTGATCCAACTGTATCTCGTTACCCTTTTCACAACACTCTGCAGCAAATTCTAATCCATAGTCAGACATCTGTTCTAATTCTGGGTCACACAATTTGCTTAAGCAACCTCAAAGAATGAAGGATCCTCAAGTTTTACTTTTAGTGAAATCTAAAACAATAGTGCCTATAGCAAACAGCTCACCCAACACCCAGTCCATAAAGCAAACCAATAATATCATAGGAAACACAGTGGGACTCACCTGTTACCTTTTTCAATTCTTTTTTTTTGTTTTCTGAAGCCTTCCTAGACAATCTTGGTGAGATAAGGTTGTCCCCAGTATGCTGTAAGCAGGAATGAAGTAAGTACTCTGGGCGCTCTTCCATCATGGCCTCGCACAGAACAGGAGTGAAGAAGAATGTGAACACTGTCAGCCTCATTTTCAAGTGAAACAAAATATGAAATAAATAAGACTGGCATGTGTTGAAGGATGGCATAAGAAGAACAATTCACAAACACTCCAATGGAAATACAACTTGGTACAAAGGCTGCCACTGCCTTATATGGAAGATTCTTCAGCAAGAATGGCTACCCAACAACTGCTTGTTTCAAAGACTTGGGCCAAAGTATTGGTCATTGTAGCCAAGGATTGTTATCTCAAAATCGTATGCAATTCTCATTTTCCCTTAAGAAAATATTTCTCTTGCCTCAATTGCTTTGAATATGTTCCTATTTCACTAATGGTGTACGTGTTTCCATTTCAGTGCTTTGTTATTCCCAAGTAAACTTACTAATCTTTGGAGAATTTTTCCTTCAATGTCAGTTAGGTTGACAGACATGAACAATATAAATGTAATCTAGAATTAAAATTTAGAGTCTATACCTCCACCCATAAAATTAATGGATGTTGTGTTAATTTGGGTTTTCCAGAGAGGTGGGGCCAATAGATTATGTACGCAGGGCTTACTAGGGCTCTGAGTCACATGATTCTGCATGCCTAGTAGTCCCAGGAGAGATGATCTTCAGGTTGGAGATCTTGGAATGCCAGGAGCATGGTTTAAGTTATGGCCCAAGGTCTCAGGCTTTTTATGGCAATTCAAGACTAGGTGCCTGGAGAGAAGTCCACTGATGTAAGCCCTCAAGTCCAAAACCTACTAGCCTACATTGTCCAAGGCAGGAGACAAATGAGTGTGTCCCAGATCTCAGGGGAAAACACCAATTTGCTATCTGTAGTTGAGTTTTCCATCATACATCCTTCCACTAAGGGTGGATGTTTCTCTGCTTGATTTAAATAGATTCACATGCTCACCACCTCAGGAATTATCCTCAAAAGCACACCAAAAATTTAATCTTTTCCAGGGTGTCTAAGAATTCCTTAATCCAGTCACATGGACACTGAAAAAGAACCATCACATGACTGAATCATGCAGAGTAGCTCAGACAAGACTGGAGGAGCGGAAGGACTTGTGCTGGCTTTTCTCTGCCTTCTTCAAGGTGCATTGGAAGCATTGCTTCACTTCTGGAATCCCGGTACCTCCAGCAGTGCCTGGTACAGAGTAGGCACCCAACAAGTCCTTGTCCAATGGAGGAATGACTGAAGTAATATCAAATTCAGTTGACTCCATGCCTTCCACTTGAGCTGTATTAAAAATACACACATTTTTC
The DNA here is from genome assembly GCA_004027025.1 of Myocastor coypus. Lineage (NCBI taxonomy): Eukaryota > Metazoa > Chordata > Mammalia > Rodentia > Myocastoridae > Myocastor > Myocastor coypus. Next base: position 73,315 of record PVJA010001153.1, read on the forward strand.
CTTGCTTATTTTGCTTTATTGGTACATTTTTATAGTTCGTGCAGTTTACAATCATATTGGTGAGTGGTTACAAGCATGGATTATAGCATATTATTATATTTTGTCTATTATATTCCCCTTCCTCCCTCATTTTCCGAGTCACCTTTTTGTACCTGTTGATGCTATTTGTCTTAGCTCAAGTTATGGCTTATAATATTCACATTTATATTATTTAGTTCCTGTACATGGCATATCTTTATCCTTTCATTTCCCCTTCCCCTTCTCCTTGTTCCCTTTTACCATTTTCAACTTGACAGTTCTCTTTTTTAAAAATTTTATTTATGTATTTGATACAGGGTCTCGCTACACAGATCGGATTCATAGTGATCCTCCTGTTTTCAGCCTCCCCAGTGCTGAGATTATAGACATGCACCACCATGCCCTCAATGCATCTGAAAGGCTCTCAAAGGAATGTATAGTTATATATAGGAAAATAGTTTATGAACTAATATGCAAAAGCGCTTTTGGTTTATAATCATTTTTTTAAGAGTATAAAGCTTTTTTGGGGGAAAGAAAGCTTCTGTCCTAGAGGACAGAAGGGGAGCCCCAAGCGGGTTGTCCCCTTTTAATCTTACAATTAACCTTAGGTACGGTACATAGACACATGTTGAAAGGTTCTTTAAAGATCAGATAGCTTTTTTTTTTTTCTTTTTTAACATCACACAAAAATAATAGTCACTAAGTTACCATTCTTACATTAAACTAAGTTAATAGTTAAGCCTATGGAACATATTAAACATTCTTTTCTTCCAAAGACATTCAAGAGTTTGGCCACTGTCAGCAAACTGATTCATTTTTATGTACACAAATGACTTCTTTCCAGTTCCTGCATTTTCAGGCCTCAGGACAAAGTGCTTTCCAACAGCAGCAACCTTCCAAACTGGGACGCTCTTGCGTTTCACAAACTAAGTCTCACTGACAGGCAGAGTAGGCAGAGACCCAGGCAGTGACCACCTGAAGCAAACCTAGTTTTTTTCTGTCCATCAAGTAAGTGCAAGCCCAGTCCATTCATGTTTTTCACAGGCAAGGATGTTGTTGCTCCAGTTAGTTGCAAATAGCCATGCCACATAAACGAAACTCTTTTGATCACTGAAAAAATATTTAGAGCAAAAGAGAGAAATTCTATATCAAGATGTTAGTTTGGCGACATTGAATACTTATAGAAGAAAAGGAGAGATATGCAGGAACTCTCAACTTTATTCCTTAAGCAGCAAGTTAAGATTTCCCATAGACACCAAAGAAAATGATGCATGGCTCTACATTTTTAGGTTTGCCTTGTGTCATTTTTTTTCTGTGTCATCTTTCAGCTATCTTACTTAAAATTCTACCCATCCTTGCAATTCTTGGTTGCCAACACAAAAGTTTAAAGTTATTCCCTTTCTCCTTTTCCTGCCGTAGTTTTCTCCAAAGTGGTTTCCATCATCTCAGGAACTTCTGTTTCCCTTGCCTATGCTATTTATAGTCTCTCTCATGTGAGAGCTGTTGTCTTTGTTCGCTGCTGTGTCCACCATCATTCCTGGCATGTCGTAGATGGTCCACTGTTCACAGAATAACAGCTGAAGGAATTCTTGAGTAAGACACAATTGCCACAAATAATTTAGCTATCAAGATGCTGTCTACCTTGAATAATTCAGGTGCTGCTTATCACAGAAGAAACTAAGGCAAAGGAGAAAGATCTCTGATCTAGGAATAAGACAAGTTCTCAGGTGATAATTCCAGAGGTGTTCACTGAGTAACAGAGGACACTTGACCTTGCTCCATTTCAGTTTCTGGTCCTTAACCACAGGCTAACCTAAAAGATCTTTAAAGCTCTTTTAAGCTCCAAAATTCAGCTACTTCTTGGTTTATTATTTTATGACCTGCATAAAATTTGGATCCCAGAGTTTTGGTAAAAATGCAGATGATTTAATGTACTATTCGTATCATATATTTTATAACACTGGTAGCACAAGTTAAATGACAAAAAAAATGCTCAAAAAGCTTAACTGGGAGCTTAATATAGAGAAAAAGGCAGAGTAAAACATTAGAACAAAACAGATTAAAAGAAGATGAATAAATAAAAGTGTGGGGTATGATTATATCACAGGAACCATGTAGAAAAGTTTATATTCTCAAGAGACATAAATTCTAACACCATGTTCTTTTTTTTCTGTTCTAATAGTTTATTTTTCTACATGCAAAAAACAAGTGTCAACAAAGACTATCCCTGATATGGCACAGAGGATCTTTCTTTCTGAGGAGTTATGGCCATGGGATATGAGCCATTATATGCACATGAAATATCCATTGTATCTAAAGAAGTAATGCTCATTTTGGATGGTTCTGAGTTATTGGATATATTAATATGACTGCTAAAACTTCGAAAAGCTACAGCATTCCTTTTACAGAAAGCTAATGCCTTTAAGGCCTTTGAAGGAGCTAACATTTTTTGGTTGCTATCTTGGACAGCAGAGTGCTCATCATCTTTTGGCAAGGTATTCTCTTGGAAGTTTGGTGATACAGTTAGAAGATTTTCAATATTTGAGTCTTCAAAAGATTCTTTGATGCCTTTAACTAGATCTAAGGGCTCCCTTTCCAATGAGCTTTCCATGATAGAAATTCCAGGAAAAGAAGAATCTGAGTCCATACACACACTTCTAGATGCTCTATCATAACAACATAAAAAATTAGAGCCCATGTGTTCTTTCTTATCGGTTTTTTCACAGTCTTCATCTAGGTCACACATAAGGTTTTTTGCTATTGTTGGTGCAGATAAATTATCTGGTGTTTGTTTATTAATAAAATAACAGGTGATGTTCTCCTTATTAGTGCAGTCATTTTGCTGACACTTATATACTGATAACTTAAGACCATGGACTTCAGCTGTTAAGCCTGTACTTTCATTTATATGACAACCTAGAAGCTTTTCACTATGCTTATTCTCTACACATTTTTCTTTATTTTGTATAATTTCTTTGCAGGGACTAGAGTCAACTAACTCAAAATTTCTTTTCAAACTTCTTTTCCCAAGAGGCTCTTCAGATGTATTACTAGAATTCAGAGCCCCCTGATGTGACTGCTGGGAACCAGACTGTTCTGAGGCAGGGGCCTTGTTCATGTTATTTATGTCAAGTGCTCTTGCTTCCCAATAAGCCTCTCCAGAAAAGTATTTTTTAGCAAGGGTTACACAAGATCCTCCAGTGGTAGGGATGTCACTGATGTTATGAATTGGAGAAAGGACCAACTCAAGATCCTTTTTATGGAAACTTTTGGTCTTGATGTCATCTGCAGATTTTGTACACAGCCTTTCCACTGTATGCCAACTCATAGTTGTAGAGCTCAATGCCTCATCACTTTCATGATTTTAGTAATTTTCTAGAATAACATGTCTCCTTTTGTTCTATAGACATGGGACAAATTAATCCTTGAGGAAGCTGTGATGTTTCTCATAGGTGGGTTGAAAGGATGTCTGCAGAGTCTTGATTTTTTTCTGCAACTGGTGTGAAGAATCCTAGAGAACTTATGAGTGATAACACTTGTCCTGGGGTTCTTGAATAATCTTGCTTAGGTTTGGCCGTAGATGGTGTTGTGAGGATATCCATCATATTGATATCTCTATTCAAAGTCACTTTGGAAAGGCCAAAATCTGTCAGTTTAATATGACCCTCATTAGAAATCAGCATATTGTCTGGTTTCAAATCTCTGTGCATGATTCCATGTCTGTGAAGGTAGTCTAGAGCTAGTGCTACTTCAGAAATATATTTCACAGCCATCTCTTCATCAAAATAACCATATATATGTAGAAGAGACTTGACATCTCCACCAATAAGATATTCCATTACCAAGTAGACATTACTTGCTGGCTGCAACGAATGGTACAAATGGACAGCGAAGGGACTTTTGCTCAGGACCAGTGCATCTCTCTCAGCTTGGACCTGATGAGTCATATTTTTATTGATCATGTCTGCTTTTTTGACAACCTTCACTGCATACAATTTGTCGCCTTTCTGCCCGAGATACACTTTCCCGAAGGCACCACGGCTAATAGGCTTCACTATGGTGAATTCCTAAATGGAGGGCGGTCTTCAAACCAGGATTGTGTTCATCCATTGCCCCGTCGCCGTGCCTCCTCCATCTTCCTTGCCCCCGGCGGTGGGCTCCATCGCTGGACACCACAGGAGCCCAGAGGACTAGCCTCTCCCCCGGCCGCAATTCCCGGCTCCCCCTAACACCATGTTCTGATCACAATCACATAATGAATCTCAATTTATTTTTTTTTTAGTTGCAATTTATAATAGAGTTGTTTCAAGTAGATTTGGCACATTGAACTGTTCTAGCAGATCATGTGTTTAAATGAATCTTCAATAATAATAATAATAATAATATTAAACAGCTTAGCATGTGGACCTTGAGATTCCCACCTTGTCATAAAACAAGGTGATTTTATTTCCTTCAGTTAAAGTATTTTGTGGGGCTGGCATAGTTCAGCAGACTAAGTGTCTGCTTAGGCAAGCACAGGAATCAGGTTCAATCTCTGGCCCCGCACCAGCCCCTTGCATGGGCTCACTGAGCTGGGCACCTGGGTGTGGTGGCGCATATCTGTAATCCTAGTGTTAGGGAAGCTGAATGCAGGAGGATCACTGCAAGTCCAAGCTGCACGGTGAGATCCTGTACCAAATACACACACACACACACATATATATATATATATATATATATATATATATATATGTGAGCATATATATTATTAGTGAGCAACTGTAAGTGGCTTTTTGTTCTCAAGTGCCCTTCTCTTTGATTTCTTTATGCATACTCTTCTTTGCTTTTCTCAAATCATGTCATTCCCTCAATAGAATCTCCACTGACATATAAAGTGATTGGTGCCACATACATATTTACTGTCACTTTTTATAAAAAGACCATATATTTTTAGCTATGACAAGAGACCAGCTGGCTAATTTAGAATGTCTGCTGAACGTTTGAGGAAAAGTAATCATTTTATTTTTCACAGGCATATTTAGAAGGCACATGCTGAATATGAATGAGTATAAATATCAGAATTATACAGATGCAGGGGGTATCCAAATGTTTTCATAAGAAATACACAGAAATTCTCTTCACAGCTCTCTGCTGGTTTTGAGGAAAGAAATTTTGAAGGATTTGCATCTATTTATTTTTTTGGAGGCTGGCCCAAGTTGCCTTAAGTTCAAGTCGGACAAGCTTTGAGGAGGTGGGGACCCCAGTTCTTTGTATTTGACTGTTTGCCTGAGCAGGAGCTTAATGACTGAGCTAACCCATAGGTCCCTGAGGAAAGTTACTTAGAAATATTTTTTTTAGGCCACAAATGAAGATTGACCAAAACTGTGTAAGTGGTGTAACAAAATTTTATTATTATTATTATTATTATTATTATTATTATTATTATTAGTTGTCTTTTTGAGACAGAGTCTCTCTATGCAGTTCAGGCTGGCCTTGAGCTCACTTTTGTAGCCCAGGCTGGTCTCGAACTCGCACTGATCCTCCTGCTTCAGCCTTCCAAGTGCCGGGATTATAGCTATGCGCCACCACACCGGCAACAAAAGTTTAAAATACCATTTTACTGTTAATAATGCATTGGAACATTACAAAATAAATTTTTATTTATTGGTATGATATATGGTTTCTAAGTATAATGGCATAATTATTACTAAACAAAGTTCCTCTACTGATTGTTCAGCAAACCAGAGTGTGAAATTTCATTATTATTGCATTCACACATTAGTGTCTAACTTAAAATTTAGAATTTTACAGTCTAACTTAAAATTTAAGAATCCTATATTAAGTCTCTAAGTACAAAACCACAACATGATTTATGGAGAGCAAGATGAAAATATTGTAAGTTTTACTGGATTTACTTAATTTAATTCTTTTCAGTTTCTACTTTTGATATTACAAATGGTACTGCAGTGGTATATTTAGATAATGTATAAGTAGGCAAAGATATACTGAAAAATGCATGATCAAAACATACGCAACAGTGAAGAAGGTCCACTATTTGGGAAAACTGAGTCTGAAACATAGTCATTTTTATTTGTTACCAATCACTAAACATATTTTATCAAGTACTTTTTAATGTGACTGTTGTTAAGATGGGCAAAATATATAGAATTACTACTAATAAAATGTTTGTCCTAATATTTAACAAACCACATGCTATTAAGTCAGTACAAATAATATTGTGTAGCAAATAATATAATATAGCAGGTGATATAGCAGATAAGTATTATAGTATGTTATATAATATATAATATAACATAAAGTAACACAATATGTCACTTCTTAGAAAGTTCTATTTTGTGGTCATCTCAAATATATTGGACTCCTACAGCCAGCAAAATCAAGATTTTGCTTTACTAAAATAGACATCTTAGGGACCAGCAAGATAACTCAGCAGACTGCTTAGGTAAGCTTAGGCAAGCTCAGGGACTGTAGTTCCACTCCTGGCACCACATGCCATGCCAGCCCTACATGTGGCTGAGCCAGCCAGAGACCAGGCATGGTGGTGCATGCCTGTAACCCCAGCATTAAGGAGGCTGAAAACAGGAGGATCACTATGAGTCTGAGCTGCATAGTCAGACCCTATAACAAGCAAATATATTAAAAAAATAGACATCTTAAATTCTCATGCATGTAAAATTAATGGTGTTTCAACCTGCACACAGTTTGTGCCAATGTATTTGCCTGCTTGACTTCCTCGTGTTGGAAGCAGAAAGTCAGAGGGGTTAGAGGGTGTAAAGTAATAGGGAAGCAGTAACAGGAGGAAGTGGTGCCACTGAGAAGTAAAAGGGAATTTAAAAATAGTCATCAATTGTTATCGCACATTAAAAATTAACTAGAGATGTACCATATATCTGTATTTGAGAGTTAAAACCATAAAAGCTCTAGGAAAAAAGTAAGATATTCATAATCTTTGCATTAGCAAATATACTTAAAATGGAACATTGGTAGTACAAGCCATAAAAGGAACCTTTGATAAATCAGTATTAATCAAAACATAAAACTTTGTTCTTTGAAAGATATTATCAAGAAATGAGAAAGCAAATATCAGAATGGGAAAAATATAAACAGTACAAAAAAGAGACAAAGGACTCATATATAGGTTATATTTAAACAAATCTTATGATTCAGTAACAGAAAAGACTCCATCTAGATTGGCAAAAGATTTGAACAGACATGTCACAATAAATAAAATGTGAAGTACATAGAAATATGCTCAATATCATTACTCATCATGGGAGCACAACTTAAAGCCACAGTGATATATTCATGTATATCCTTAGAATAGCTACAACTTTTTAAGAAACCAATCATGCCAAGTGTTGATAGACATTTAGTACAATTAGAACTTTCATCTTGACTGGTGAGCATGGAAAATGGTACAGCTACTGTAACATAGATTCAATTAATGTATAAACCAGGTATCCTTCTCCCAGATATTTCCCTCAAGCAAAGGCAATATATGTGACATACATAGCCAGGTAACCAAATATTCACTGCAGTTTCTTTCTTTCTTTCTTTCTTCTTTCTTTCTTTCTTTCTTTCTTTCTTTCTTTCTTTCTTTCTTTCTTTCTTTCTTGCGGAACTGGGGATTGAACTCAGGTCCTTGAGTTTGCCATGCAAGTACTTATTCTACTGAGCTATCTCCCCGGTGATCACTGCAGTTTCATGCACACTAATGAATAATTTTAAATAGTTTGAATATTACCAATAGGTGAGTAAATAAACATATTGGGATACACACATAAAATGGAAAACTAGTAAAAGAAAAATAACTATAGATATCAATGACACATCTAGAACTTGGATGAGTTCTAGAAACTTAATGCTCAGACGAAGAAACTAGACACAAAAATATGAGAGATAAATGTATATTATGATATATCTGTGCTTCCTTAGTGGTTGACTAGGTTTTATTCAATATAGATTTTTTTTTTTTGTGGGACCATGGTTCAAACACATAACCTTGCCCTTGCCAGCAGGCACCTGTGCCACGGAGCTATCTCACCAGCCCCTGGTTGACTAGGTTTTATTTTTATTTATTTATTTTTTAAAAGAATTTTTTATTTTATTTATTTATTTATTTATTTTTCAGAACCTTTATTTGTTTATTCACTCAATTTTATGGCTGGCTCAGCCCCCGCCCTGAGGGCAGGGCTGGCGCAGCATGTGGTGCCGGGGATCGAACCATGGTCCCTGAAGCCGCCCAAGCTTTCCCAAGCAGGCACTTTAGACCAATGAGCCATCCCTCCGGGCCCTTGGCTAGGTTTTAGAAAGATGAAGGGATGAACTGAAAAAGTCCCCATACGCATTTTGGCAAACTGAATATCTAGTCTACGAGGTAGTATCATGTGTGCGTACAAGTATGGAAACATTCAAAAATATTTAAAGGCACACAGCTGATAGAATATAAATTTCAGCTCAGTAGATGTGATTAAGAAAAGGAGGAGATAGAAAAGCTTGAAAACATGCACAGCTTTAATTACAAAATATGAGGGAATAAGTACGTTTCCAATAGTTATAAACAGCTCAGATGGTAGAAGCACAGGATGTCACGTTCAGCTGCCTGCAGGGTGACTCTGGTAGGGCAAGCTCTCATTCTGTCTCTCAGCTGGTATCTATTCTAAAGGACCATGATAACAGTACTTATTTCATAAAGTTGTGAAAATTAATGAGAAAATGTATGTGAAGTATTTTTCAGTAATTAAGTCTTATTATTTTCAGTAACTGCTGAGAGAATCATAACATATATTTAAGGCAGAGGAAAGCTCAGAGTTATAAACAGATCAAATTAAATTGAGCTTTATACTGGTTAAGGAATGATGATATAATAAAACAGATTTTTACAAAGATTCACATTTAAATTTATTAAAATGCCCTATCAAAACCATTTTACTGCTGGGCCTGGTGGCACATGCCTGTAATCCCAGCACTTGGGAGGCTGAGGCAGGAGGATTGGTGTGAGCTCGACACCAGCCTGGGCTACAAAAGTGAGCTCAAGGCCAGCCTGAACTGCACAGCGAGACTCTCTCTCAAAAAGACAAAGAAAAACAAAAACAAAAAAACAAACAAACAAAAATATTTTACCCTGCCTTTCTTATAACATTCTAAATATCTAATTTACAATTGCAAAATGTATATAATTCCTTTTTCTTCAATTCAGAAGTTCCACAAAGCAAGATATGCCATGAATAGCTGCTGGTCTAGATAGTACCAGGCACCTATAAGATGTTCAAGGAAAAGCATTAGTTGAATACGTGGAGGATGGCTAATTTATGGGCTGCTCTGTGAAAGAGCATCATAGAACATTCACATGGGCTAAATGACAGTAATTTGTATTTTTAAGCTATGTATGAATCCCATTCATCACTTGAAATCTTATTTAAAAAATCCCAACAGGGCAAGTGAACTGAGCATCCTGCGCTCCTGTGCCACCAGTGAAAAGTCTGCTCAGTAGGAGCCGGCAGAACTTGATAGAGCCGGGAGGGTGTCACAGAATGTCCACAGTGGAAATCAGAAACACTGCTTAGATTAAGAATTCCGTATACAGATGATAAAGGAAAGCTGGGGCTAAAGGGTGGGACCCCACTTAAGGTGATCCCAAGAGCACTCCTTGGCTTTCTGCTCCTTCCTTAAGACTCAATTCTGACTTCCAAAGCTTGGAAAGCCCCAGCACTATTTCAGCTCCTGGGCTTTTTCTGATTATCCTGGAAGGAGAATCTTCCTGACTTCATCATAGCATCCGTCATCCTTCATCAAAGCAAAAGATGCCATCATTATTTCACCCACCACGAAGAAAAAAAGGTTTCAAGTTCAAGTATGACACAATGCTTCCTCATCACTCCAAATTCATATTTCGACTGACTGAATGAGCCATTCTAAGGTTATGTAGGCATAAATGATATGCAACTGGTGATAATCAATTTTACCTTTGTGATGCCTTTAGCATTGGCACCACAGTTCATGATCACTGGGTTTAATTAGTATAACTTTGTAGTTTCATTCCTCCCTCTCCCAGGTCCATCACCTCTTGTGTTGGGAGTGAAGCTGCTTGTCCGTGGAATATCTAGGGCTAGGTCCCTGCCTCTCCTAAGTTTGGTGGGGCCCCTTGAGGACAGTCAGGGAGCTGATGCATATTGTGACTCGACCTTTGCTTGAGGTCATATAGTTTTCTCTTATTTCCTGTGAAGCCTCCAAGAAAGACTATTTTACATATTAGATATCCTGCCAGTCTCCAACCCAACCCTCCCCTGAAACTCTCCCTGAGGTGGTTCATATGCTGACTGTATAAATAAATGGCCTGCGGGTGCTGGACAGTTCACTTTCTCCCATCAGGAGAGAGGGCTCCACCTGACCCCAGGTTTCGTATATCATTTCCTGTCTTCCTTCATCCCCACCACCATCCCTTTGAAGCTTCAAGAGGTGTGCTGGACACTGCAATCTTGTCAGAAGTTAGAAACTTCTGCTCAGTCAACATGAGGTACAGTGAAAGTTCAAGGCTTTAATGTTAAATTCTATGCAGTGCGTGTGTTAGTAATAACAGTCTCTTGATCCTTTAACATTTCTGTCTCTGTCTCTGTCTCCTCTGTCTCTGTCTCTGTCTCTGTCTCTGTCTCTGTCTCTGTCTCTCTCTCTCTCTCTCTCTCTCTCTCTCTCTCTCTCTCTCTCTCTCTCTCTTTCTCTCTCTCTCTCCCTTTTTACTGTTTAATTTTTTGGTACCAGGAATTCCTGGTACCATGGTCTCATGCTTTTCAGGCAGGTGCTGCACAGCTGAGTTACATCTCTGGACCAACATTTTTTTCATCTCCTGGCAGACTGCATTTCCCAAATACAGCTCCACCAATAGGTTCCAGATTACACCTTCTTTTAGGAAGTTGATATCCCTTAAGCAGAAGGTGAGGTCAGTTTTCCTCTTTTTGAATCTGGTCAGATACCTCACCTCTGAGCTGTCCTTCTTCAGTTGTCTCTTATCTGCAATAATAGGGGTGAATCATTTCCCAGACAAGCCATCTTTGAACTCCATCCCACGTTGACATCCAGAGATAAAAAACTGACTAGAATTGTTTTAAGATGTTTAGTTTTGGAGCAATTTGTTATGCAGCAAGAGAGGACTGGAATCTATTCTCAGGAATTTGGCAGTTGTTCCTATGTATAACTGCTCTGCTCGATTTGTGCTAGACAATGCTCTTTCAATTTACTTCAGGAATAAGAATAGCAGTTTGCATCTACATGCGGTCATGGTCATATAAAGAACTTGACTGTATGCTTTACACATACAAATATATACTTATGGTCACATTTACTTTGTATTAGTGTATCACACATGCTTCATGGCACTATTCCTGTGCCTTTATACATTTTTTCCACTGACAAATCATAAAATATTTTTAGAAGGCATTTTGTTACAACCCAGTACCTGTAGTCCCCGCAATGAACTAACCAACATGAAGGAAAGACAGGATAAATAGCCATGACTCAGTTTAAGAATGCTCAGACAATCATAGCTCTGTCAGGATGGCTCTTTGCCTAACAATGAGAAGAGATGCAGTGCATTTAAATATATATCCCAATTCTGAGGAATTAAGATATGAAATTTTCTGATCAGAGTTTGTAAAGTATGAGTTCTGTGTTCCTCTCTCATATACAATTTTTGTATTATAACCTAGATATTTGTGTACATGTGTCATGTGTGCTACTTGGACTGTTTCACTTATCTTCCTATCTCTGGCACATTCAAAACTTCACACTTTGCAAACAGCCTTGTCTAGGGAACCAGCCAATCACCAGAGACTCCAATTCCACGTCACACTTTGTGAGCTCAAGTCTTCTGTAGCCCCCACGTTGCTGTGAGTTTCATTGTCCACTGTGATCAGACCAAACTTTTCCTGCTTGCCTTAAGGTCCTTAAGGTCTCACTTCTATCACCCAGGGAATTACGGATTAAGATGGCACAGAGGGAAAGAGTAGCACAGGGGCCGATGATTGCGTTTACACACTATGGCCTTTAGTAAGCAATTCAAGGCCTCAAATATTCAGGTGTTATTGCTTGTAAAATCGAGGAATAATATTCTCCTGAAAGTGTTCTGCAAGCAGTAGGCACTAGCTTTACACAAAGTTTCTGATTTCTGTGTAACTAGCAATAGCACACTAATTTTATGTTTAGTTCTCTCTAATTTCTCCCTAGATTACCTCATTCTTTTAAAAGAGGATAAAGATAATTTGTTTCAATCGCTCTTCATTACATCTAAAAATTTACTTACATCTTAAACTCATATGTCTCCACTGCCTCTCATCTCATCAACAATGTGGCTATTCCATCTGAGAGTGGGACGTTAACATCTCAGAGTCTTAGCATCCTTAGACAAATGTAAGATAATAAAACCCTCTCAAAGAGTTGTTCATTGGGATTCAGTGATAGAATAATCTTTAATATTTAGATTACTCTCTGGCTCAAAGCATTAAATAAATGCTAACAAGTAGTCTTAGAATGTTTAATTTCTTATACTTTGGCTCTAAAAGTCAACAGGTTCTGCTTAGGGTTAAAGCAAAAGTAGAAAATGACCAGTGACCACAAGTAGATATAAATGGTTATGTTAGTCCCTGAAATAATTAAAATAAATAAACTCTGCTATTGCCTAGCACCGATTAAGCAAGAATGAAGTTGAGAAGATGAACTGAGATTTGAGTATAGGGAGAATATGAAAGAAGAAGCTACTGAGAAAGCAACTAAAATTATCTCTCTATAACCAAGTCAGGTCAGATACTTTCTTCAGGTTATTAGTTTCATAATTGCTGGTCTTTTTCTGTCTTAATATCTTTCTTTCTTCATAATGAAGATTGTATCTTGAATTTAAAAAGTGAAGGTTGTTGATTAACTGAATGTAATTCATTTTCAAATAAGAATTGGTGGAAAACAGAGACAAAGACATTAATTGTAGTCAATTTTTAAGGTGAGTTTTTTCTGTTTATTTACTCCATGAATACCAGGACTTGGTGCAGGCTCCTGAACATTTACTATACCTAGTAGTGTCTGTTAGCCCACCAGCCTTAACACAAGTTGGCAGTTAATCCCATAGCAAACCAGCAGGCTTTATCTCTCGAATGGTCACACATTACAGAGCAACCAAGATTCCACCTTCAGTTCTAAAGATATAACATAATCCAAAGGTGAGATTCTGTCTTCTTCTAAAAAAAGACAAGCTTTATGTTGCATTTTTTTTATTTATCCTCAGAGGTTTCTGTGCTGGACATTTGGTCTGCAGTGTGGTGGTGAAAGATAAGAACGATTCAAGAAGCATAGCCTAGCCAGAGATCCTCAGGTTACAAAGGATGTGTACTAGAAGGGGACTGTGGGACCCCAGTCTCTGTCCAGCTTTCTGCTTTTTCACTCCTGCGTGTGTTCTGTCTCTGAGGTCCTCTTTAGAGGTTGGCACTATGCTCAATGACCTCTTGAACGATAAGCTAAATAAATCTCTTTTAAAAATAAATTTAGATCAACGCATTTATTTATAGTCAAAAATAAACTTAACAATTTAAAACCTTTTTTTGGCATTTATCACCTATTTTAATTTATTAGTCTTCCTGATTCATTTTTTCTGTACCTATGGATTTGACAAATGTGGGTTTACACCCTTTGTTGTTACCTACGGAAGTTATTTTGACTTACTACGTAATTGTTTACTTAATATGTAAGATACTATTTCAGATGAGGTATTTAAGTTTAAGTGAGATATGATTGAAACAGATACAAAGATACCTGGAATGTAATGGATGATTTAAGAAGGCTTAATTTTTGGCAAACTTCATCAATTCCTCCTAATATCTTTTTTCTTTCTGTATGAGTGTGGGCTACCAAAAGGATTTTAGAACACTATGATATGAGCAGCTTGTCTTTTTGGTCTCAGATTAGAAAAACAATGGACATTTCTAGAATTTCATTTAAGTTTCATATCAGTCTCATTTTTAATCATCTATAGATGTGTGTCAGTTAAAAATATTTTCTAGAGTAAGATTTTTCTGGTTATCTTTTGTTAAGTGCTTATAATGATGTGTTCCTGGAGATGGGCCAGAAACCTTAGAAGCTGGATCGATGGTCGTTGAGATTGCTGTGAAGCACTAGCTGGATTTATACAATAAACTGCTAGAGCACTTAAAGTGCTGTCTATGTCTATTCAATATAAACATTCTCATGTGATTTTCATGAAAAATTAGTAAGCTTATCAAAAACCACAATCTAGGGTTTTCCTGATTACAGTGGAAAGAGTACATAAGCAAGGCTGGCTTGGACCATGGTCTCAGCTGTTACCTGCAAGGTTCTCCAGTGCCCTGACCACCTCTCTTAGCCAGACTCACCAACTCTCTGCTCACTGCCTCAAAGCCAGGGCCCTGCTGATATCACGGGGTGCTCAGTTCTGTGGATCGTGTGGTCTGGGAAACGTTGTTTTCAGAGATCCATCATGACTAGATGGCTGAATGAACTCTTGACGTCCAACTCTGAGAGTAGATTCCATCTTGCATCTTGGTGCAACCTTTGTTTTGGTGTTGCACTGAAAATGATCCAGTGCTTTCAACAGCAACTGCTGCAGTCAGTCACATTGAGAGTCCCAGATCATTTGTTTAGCACATAGCTTAGCACCTAAATCAGCATTTGCTTTAGGTTATGGATTTGTGCTCAGGCCAGTTGTAAGGAAATGCTTTGAGGAAAAACTGGGAAATGAAATGGACAGGAAGAAACCAGGAGAAGAGCTCTGGGATGTCTCTGAAAATCTGTCAAACTCCAATAAACAATCTGAGTTTCCAAAAGAAGAAATAAAAATGGAGAGGCATAACAATACAACTTTGTATATATTTGGATTTCTAAATGTGTAAACATATGTAACTGCTTTTATCACATTCTGTAGAGATTTATTAGAATATCAATGATTCATAGAAAATACCAATTCTAAGTTAAGTCTAAGATGCTTAATACTCAGAAAGTCAGCGATGTTATGCTTAAATACTTATGTTATAGAGTAAGAGCATCACTAAGCTTTTCTTCTGGAGGGTTAAGAATATAAATTTATAGACCAAAAATTAGAGAAAAAGAAGGGCTACAAGGATAGCCAACATTTTGGCTCTAGCCTTTCAAAGTTAGTGAAGACTCAGGACAGAGAGAACCTGTACTGTAACATCCTCTGACTCAGTGTTTTCCCAAATTTTCTGTTCAAGGAAATTATGGGGCTACAGAGGAAAGTGATTGAAGATATATAGTGTGCCTAAGGAAAGTCATCTAGAGAGAAAACATTCTCTCAGTCTTTCACAGAGAACAAATTGGTCAAGCAATGGCCGTGACTCATCCAGATGGCTGAAACTGACAATAGAACTACAAAGCACTGTACATGGTAAATCCTGAGGGGATTTGACTAACCTTGGGAGATATAAAAATTACATGTTGTGCTGTACAGGTCTTGCTTAAACTTGCCCTCAACCACCCAGCAGAAAAGTTTAACCACAAGGCATAAAACAAAAATCTAGGTTAGAATGATGAGCTGTAAAAGGCTTAAATCAACAGCTTCCAACATTACCAGTTTTACCAATATCCCACTGTGATTATCAGACATTGGATTATGTATACTACTTTCTCTTAGTTCAGTGAGAAAAAGTTTTTTTCATACCAATAATTAGAAAAATTATAACATCTACACCCTGTGCTCTGTATAACTAATAGGACAACAATATGCATTGCATCAAATTTTGGAAATGTACTACTAACATGTTTTGAAACTGTTACATTGTTATTTCTTATAAAATGTAATAAAGAAAGAGCATCTGAGTTTCATCCTCACCCACCAGCAGGGAGTTGGCTGAAGCCTCCCTTGGGAAGGGTGAAAATTCAGAGCATTGCCAGAGCAACAAACAGTCCTCTAAAGTGTATCACAAGTACATGCCATTGGATGCAAAATTGGGGCAAGAAATGAGAGACAAAAAATGCAAAAAAGAGTACAATGATTCGACCCAGAGCCCAGGACCAGTGTGTGAGTGAGACAACCTGGGGTCTGTTGGATCTTCATTCAACCCAGTGCCCAGGACCATCATGTCCAGTGTGGAACCCTGTGGCAGAGTAGAACTCCCTGTAGAGAGGCTAGAGGCAATACCCCTTCAGCCTATCCAGGAGCAGAACATCCTGCTAGAGTGGCATAGCACCTCCAAGGGCTGCATTAGGAAGAAGGCACAGCCGCCAGACCCAAGCCATACCCATCTGGATGAGTTTGAACTTGGTAGATCCACACCTGGTGTTAAGATAAGAGTTCTACCAAAGCTCTACACCAAAGGTCAGAAGGCAGGGCTATACAAAATGACAAAGAAAAGGAGCAAAATTCAGTCTCAGACCCCGGGCACACCTAGAACAAATACAAGAGATAATAGCATAGAAGAAACTGGAAATCACACACCTGAAATTTCTGAAATAGTAGCATCTGAAGTAAAGAAACAATTACAGAAAGGTATAGAGGAAATCAGGTCAGAAATAATTTCTGAAATAAAAAAGAAATGATAAGTATAATGAAAGAAGTACTAAATGTTCCTAAAGAAGACACTGATAAAAAAAGAGGATAATAGAAAAATGATGGAATCCATGAATGAGCAATATAGGAAAGAAATAGAATGCATGAAGTAGATTCAAAATGCTATATGGGAACTTAAAACCTCAATAGCAAGCTGACAATGAAAATGAGAATAGACTTTCAGATCTTGAAGACACCATTGCAGCTAGTGAAAAGGTAATAAAGGATCTCTTAAAAACATCTAGGATGCAAGAAAAATAACTGAACATTACAAGATGATGCAAAGATGAACAACATGAGACTAATAGGAATCAATACAAATGATATAAAAGGAATATGGACAGAAGTAATAGAAGAAAACTTCCCAAATACGGGGAAATAATCTGGCATTCAGGTAAGCAAAGCATATAGAACCCCAAATAACATCAACCCAATTAAAATCATACCCAGACATATAATAATCAAGATTCCAGAAATTCAGCATAGGAACAGTATACTAAAAGCCATTAGAGAAAAGAAGCAGATCACATTTAAAGGAAAACCCATCAAAATAAGGGGGCATACTTCTCCAAACAATCAAGCCAAGAAGAGAATGGAGCAAAGTACTTCAAGTCTTGCAAGAAAACAAATTCCAACCCAGACTGATATACCCTGCCAAAGTCCCTTTCATATTTAACGGAGAAGTGAAATTCTTCCATGACAAAGAATTTGATGATGACAAGCTCAACACTACACAGGCTACTAAAAGGTACTCTAGAGAGGGATAAAAATGACCACAACTCTATGAAGGAGAATAGAAAGAACCCACCAAATAGGACAAACAAACACAGGAGAAAATGAGGTATACAAAAGCAGTCTTTCAACTATTCTTTTGTATACAGCAGCAAAATATTTCCATCAGCATATTCTAGAAGTGGACTTCTCCTGCACCCTATGGGCCATGATTCTCTCTGGATCTACAGGGAGATATTAAGGAAATAGCAGTAGTTTAGCCCACAAGTGACACCTGGGCACCAGTAAGTGTCATGGACACAGTCCATGTACACGACATACTAGAACTTTGTGTGATATCCTATCCCCAAACTGTTAGAAGTGGTGGTCATATATTTACCATTCCAGTCTTTATGTTATGTTTTTTCTTAGTAATTCTTTACTATCATGTTTTCATATATTTAATTTTGAAATAATATTTAGTTTTCTGAATATTGTTTAATCTAAATTTTTGTTTTAAGATTTATACTGTATCTTTGACTTACAGTCTACTTATAAGACATGATATCATATTTTCTCCTAGTATTAG